>CBVK0101963417.1:3682-17108 GCA_900067695.1 Picea abies | reverse complement strand
TCCCTCTGCATAAAATTTTCAGTTTTAAATGGGGCTTGGATCTTTTGATCTTCATTTTTTATTTGTCTCTGCTATATCTGAGGGTTAGGGTTTCTCTTGAATTGATTCCTAATGTAACTATCGGGTTTAGCCTGATCTAACTCTATCCTAGATATTTTGTTTGATAAATCTTTAATTATTTTGGCCATCTCATCCATTTTCTCTTCTGCGGAATTCCCAGCTCCAGATGGCCCTGCTTGTTCTTTGAAACGCCTAGGTTCTCTAGTTCCTGTCTCAACTTTGGTTTTTAATTTATCGGATCCCATCATATTTGATTCAATTTATATGGCATCATATTGCATTCCTGCTAGAGTGACATATCTTCTTTCTCTTAAGAGGAGGGCAGAGCTGGGTTCAAAAACCCCATGCAAAAGTTACCTTTGCTACATGTTGAGAGGGTTTGACTTTGGCTGGGATCTTGTTGTACAATTTATTGAACCTCTGAGTAAGTTCAAGAACTGATTCAAAATTCCTTTTTCTTAAAGCCCCAAATTCAGTCAAATAATAGAGATGGTCTTTCTTTTCTCCCCATTGTCTTAAAAATGAATTTTCTAGATCATCATATGACCATAAGGACCCTACCAGGAGTCCTCAAAAATAGGTTCTTACTTGTCCTTCAAAGGTTTGCACTAAAATCCTTGAGTAAACATATTTTTGCTCGATGCCAAGGATATCAACAAACTGATCAAAAAATGCTATGTGCTTGGTCACGGTTAAATCTCCTTCCCCCATAAAGTTTGGTAGGTTTTTCATATAATTTTTGGGAAAATCAAGAAGGACAGTTGGGATGAACAAGGGAGTGTATTTGGCAGCTACCTTGGAAAATATTCTAGATTGTGGAGGTTGTCCTTGACCTTTTCCACCTGCTCCTTCGACGCCACCTCTGGCACCACCTCCTCTAGCAATAGCCATTGGAAGTCTAGGGGACAAACTTTGGGAAAAATAAGGATTTTCAAAAACTTCAAGGGATCGAAGTGATGACCTTTCGACTACTTTGGGATGTGGGGAAGGAAGTTTTGGAAAAAGGTCATTAGGAGATGAAAAATCTAGAAGAGGAGGAAAAGGGAAATGTGGACTGGTTTCCTCAAACTTACAAGATGTATATATAGGAGAACCGATAGGGGATGAATCAAGGTATAAAATATATTCTTCAGAATTTCAGAAAATTGAAACCTTTACTTTGGGCAAGGATGGAATCGACAAAGTGTCAACAACAACAGGTATAGAGAGGGATATTTTTTTTTGATCGGTAGGAGTATCAGTTGAGTCAATCTCAACCTTTATCTTGGGTACAATTACCTCCAGATTCTCAAGCTTAGCCTCAGGTTTACTAGTTGATGCCTCTGCAGAGGGCACTTGCTTAAAATTCTCTTCAAGGGTTAGTTCTTCAATTGGAACCTTAGCATTAACCTATGTAACTTTGGGTTGATATACTTTACCTACTGATGCAACAATATATTTGAGGTATCCCTTTGGTTTCAACAACTTTTCGAGATATGACACTGGTGTGGTTTGCTTATCGTCTAGATTGTTTTTGGTATTCTTTCGACCAAATGCCAGTTTTTTCTATGGTGGATTCACGCAGTGAAAGATAAAATAATTCTTACTTATGTATTGAATCTTTGTTCACTATCAAAGACATAAATTTACCTTGTCGTTTTCCCAGGGAAAATAACTTTGTTTCTTCGTCCCCAACAACGACGCCAAAAAGATGTTGGTCCTAAGATTAAACTTAAGTCTCAAATAGTAATTTCATGCATCATGAATGTTTAAGGAGAATGTTTTAAGAGAGTTATTTTCTATCTTTAGTTATACAAGAAATGACCCTTAAATGAAATTAATAATAGGACAGTACAGAGGCCATATTCCGTTGCCTGAGTCACAATTATAATATTAAATAGTGTGAAGGAAACTTACAAAAATGTTAAACAAAGTTAGGCCTCAATTGCATATGAATCTCACCTTGTTTTCAGTAGAATAAAAGTAGAGAGCGCACGCTTGAATAGGATATGAAATGCAGTAATTCAAATAGCTTGCAGGTCTTGCCTTACTTATAGTAAATACAGAGGAAAAACTGGTTACTTAATGAATTGCCGATATAATGTGATTACAGTAGTTGTGATACTAAATTGTAATCAATCACTTATCAAGGAATTGCGTAAGGAAATTTACAGATATGGAAATACAGGGGAAACACACAACTCAAAATGAACGAAAATTAGAATCTTTGTCTACACTTGTATTAATACTAAAAAAGGAGAGTTTTCTCTCTTACATCCGGCAATAAGCAACACTGAATAGATCTTGAATCTATATATTTATACAAAAACTATCACAACTCAAAATGGTTGGACTTCTTATAATAAAAATAGCATATATTTGAATAAGATAACAATATGTAAAATCTGATGAGATTTGTTGGCATTCTCCTCTGTCTCTCCATCTGCTTGGAAAAAACACCTCTTTTCTTTAGTCCTTTAGGCTGAACACAGTTGTTGTCTAGCCTCCTTAATAATTCAACATAATGTTCTGGTTGTTTTTGTTTATTTCCATATGTTCCTCTAGATATGTTCAGTAATGCAATGGAACATAGTTGGATCAGGGAGGAATGATAATCGGATGAGTATCACTGCATGGCTCGTTAAGGAATGTATAACGGGCATAAGAAAAAGTAACTGTTTGCAGGAAGAATGGCAATGAAACAAGTGTATGATGATGAATTATGGATAAGTGAAGATTAGAACGTGAATGAATGAGATAAGCGGATGTAGGAAAGTGAAAGGTAGGGAGAGTAAAAAGAAAGGGTGTTGTTTATGTTTCCTTATTTGCTTCTAGCTATGATTGCTTTCCCATGTTAAATACATTGGTTGCATCTATTCAATAATTTCACCATGAACTTTGAGGGCTCAATTGTTTCATTTACCTCAAAAGTGAATAATCTCCTCTCTACATGAGACAACGTTTCTTGGATCCTTTTTCTTTCCTGAGCTGTGGCTTGGAGCTGTGAGTACTAGCCATTCATTTATCTTAAGAAGGTTGATTTGGATCATTTCTTGAATGGTTGTTAGAGTTTCTTCCTTTCTCTTTCTGGAATTCTGTTGGTTCATTTCAATATTAATTTTCCCCAAGGCTTCTAAGATATTACTTCCTTCAAAATCAATTATCCTCTTATCTGATGATGACAACACTTCCAGGAAAGTGTCCTTTAACTCCTTGGATAATATTTTTCTTTCTGTCAAATTTGTTTCCCAGACCTTCAGGGCCATATCACCTCGTAATTGTTCGGAAGGAGAGAGAAGAGGAAAATAAAAGACATTATCTTTGTGTACCGATATGATATCTTGTTGAAACCTAGACTAGGCTGAGCGAGCTTCTCTTTCCTTGATATATATTTCCTTCAGAGAAAGGTCTATTGCTTGGTAGCACTTTTGGATAGCATCTACCTTCAGAAAAATATCTTGCTGAGAAATTTCCATCTTCTCATTTATTTCCCGTGCTTGAGTTTGGAAGGCCAAGATATCCATCAAGGTACTTTTAGTGAGGTCCAATATATCTTGCAATTGCTTTAATGATTCATCGCATTGAATGACCTATCCTTGGTTAGTTTGCGAACTCATATGGAGCTCCTTGAGGTTGGCCTCAAGATGTTGGATTTGATGCTGATCACGAGCTCTGATTTGCTCGAAGTCTTGAATAATTTTGTTCCTTATATCCCATTCCATGGTTTGTATTTGAATTTTCAAGAGCTCTACCAATAAGCACTTATGTTGCAGTTGTTCAACCAAATTGTCCACAAACCATTGATTGGTCATGGAAAAATCACCTAACGAACCTGCGACTTCTTTTGTGAATTCTAAATCATCTCGATTATTTCCATCATACACCATTATTTTCCTTTTAGCCATCACTCTGTCCTTCTGGTGTGATTCCCTTTTCACGATGGCCTTTCGTTTTCTACTAAAAAATAAGTTTTAAGGAGGGATTTCTTTGGGCGAGATTGGGGTAAGATCATCTACAAAAACAATTTTAGAATTAGGATTTATGAGGCTGTATTGCATAGGTGTCATTGATGTAATGGGAGTACCAATCTCCGTAGACTGTTGATGCTCTATTGTATTTGAGGTGCCAGCTGGGGTGGTTGGTGATGAGGGAGGCACATTTTGTCCCTGCTTTAGGAAGGCTTTGAGTTGAGCCTTTACCTGGGGTCCTATTTGACCTAAAATTGATGCTTCTAATTTATGTGCCAATACCTCAAAGCTCTTCGAGTTTTCCTCAACTTTATTTTTACCAGAGTGACTGGCTTCAAAATCTATTGACCTGGATTCCTGAGAAGGAGGAGTGGCTATTTGCTCTCCTTGTAGTACCTTTGGTAGGCTATTTCGCCTATTCTTTTGAAAACTGACAAAAACAGCTTGTTGATCTGGGTGTAGGGTTTGGAATCTGTCATGTACCTCCTCATAATACCTAACTCCCCTGAATATTTCATCATACGGGGAGTTTTTGTGCACATATATTTTCATTTTGAATTGGGATAGGTGGTTTTCCACAATCTTGCATGGGTCATGTCTTTTGAATTCGATGTCAACCAATTTGACATCTTCCAGAGCCGCAACCTCCACTTTGGAGTGACTGAAATCTAGTAATGAAAACATGCCAACCTGAATAGGGAAAGCCGACCATACCTTTTTATGCATTACCTTCAACTCTTTGTTGATGTCTCCCATTACTGTCTGTTAGGCCACTTCTCTGCATACCAGTCTATCTGGTAAAAATCATGGGAGAGCATGTGGAGGAACCGAGCACCAAAAAAATCTGATATAGGAGAAGTTCTCCTCATTAAACCAATCTACTAGTTTACCCAGATTCCCCATAATCTTGTTTGAAATTCGAGGAGGTGGGTGACCATATAGGGCTATATGAATAGGAACCACAACATTGCGAAAAATTTCATAGAAGAAATATTTGGCCTTTTCTTCCCATAGCTTGGAATGGTAGAAATGAATGGGTTCGTCACTGGTCGTGGTCTAGCTCCAATTCATCAATGGAAAAGGTGCCATGAAATAGATGGCATCCATCATATATGCCAACATGTAAAAGGGGGCAGGTTGTCCCTTTGAATTTTTTGTTTTATATTTGGTGATCCCTTTGGCCAAGTTATCGGAAATAATTTTGGCCCAGTTGAAAGTGTAACCCTTTGCTACATCGTGCATGATGGATACCCATTCCACTGAGAAGTGCGTAGGGCTCTTATTTATGAACAATCGACATAATGTCATGGATACGTACACCATATGAGCGTCCAAAGACGTTGTGGCATATATACCATGAGCGTCAGTTCTGAATCTCTCTGGGTGCCCCCACCAAGACTTGATTATATCGGGACAACTCCTGTCGTATTGGATGCACTAATTTTTCTCAAACTCCAGAATGAATGTAACATTGAATGTATATCTAGGATTAGGGGAGAGTTTATACATTACTTGCATAAAGTGTCCACCTTCACCAACAACACCTTCTTATCTTCAACCATGTCTCTCATAAAGTGATACTGAACATTAATGTGCTTTGTCTTAGAATGATAAGTAAGGTTCTTTTCTAGAAAGATTGCACCTTGACTTTCACAATCTAACATTATATCTTGTTGTACAAACCTAATACTTGAATACAATATTTGTAACCATATAACTTTCTTACTCACATGATTGACTGCCATGTATTCAACTTATGTAGTTGAGAGTGCAACTACAAATTGTCTCTTGCTCATCCAACTGATTTTTCCTCCAAATAGGTTAAACACATAACCACTTGTAGATCTTAAACAATCTAGATATCCATTCTAGTTTTCATCATCAAATCCATGTATGTTCGACACTTTGTCTACACCAAGTCTTCCTTGGTAGAAAATTCTGTAATCTGTAGTGCTACACAAATACCTAAAAACCCTCTTTACATATGTCCATTGCTCCTTCCATGGTTTGACATATACCTGCTCAATACTCCCATTGAATATGCAATGCCAAGTCTAGTATAGACCATTGCATACATCAAACTGCCAACTACACTAGCATAAGGAACACAAGAAATGTCCTCTTCCTCTTCCTGTCTCTTGGGACATTGATCTCCATATAACTTTACACCTATAGAAGTAGGGACCTTGACTAATTTACATTCCTTCATATTAAACCTATGCAATATTGTCTCATCATATTTCCTCTGATTCAACTAGAGCTTCCTATTTTCTCGATCTATTTAGTTTCCATTCCCAAAATAAAATTTGTAGCACCAAGATTGTTCATATCCAATTTAAAATACAAATGATTTTTTACCTCCTTGATGATTTCCTTGTTGTTTCCAATAAAAAACATATCATCAACATACACAACCACATAAACAAAACAATCACCAACTAGCTTGGAATACACACAATGATTATTTTTTCTCGTTGAGAAACTAAGTCCCAATATATAAGTATCAATCTTTTGATACCACATCCTTGGAGATTGCGTTAACTCATACAAAAAAAAATTCATCTTGCAAACTAGCTCTTTCTTTCCCTTCACTGCAAAACCTTCTGGGTGTTTCATGTAGATTTCTTTTTCAAGATCCCCATGTAGGAATGTTGTATTTATGTAAATTTATTCTACTTCAAGATCAAAAGAAACAGTAATAGACAAAATAAATCTAATAGAAGTCAATTTAGCAATAGGATAAAAAATGTCTCTAAAATCAATTCCCTCTATCTGTGAATATCCCTTTGTTACTAGGTGAGATTTATACTTCTCCAGTTTACCTTTTGCATTCAACTTCTTCTTAAACACCAATTTGCTACCAATGATATTTCTTCTAGTCGACAACTTAGCAGATCCCAAGCCTCATTCTTATCCAAGGTTGCCATTTCTTCAACCATGGACTTACTCTAGAGTTTACCATCCTATGAATCCACTGCCTCCTTAACATTTTCAGGGCAATCATCAGTGATAGATAAAACAAAACCAAAATCAAAATCAGGTGGAGTATACCTTTCTGGTTGCATTATTTCCCGAACTGATTCCCTCAATTCTGGAGTATGAGGTTCTTCTTCTTCTTCTTCTGATTCACATTCTTTTGTCGAGTCGGATTCTTCACCCTCCAACTCAAACTTCAGTGTCTCTAGTTCTTTCTCCTTTGGTAAAACTTCTTGTTTGGGAACATCTTTAACCTCTCTAAAGATAACATCTTGACTATAAATAGTCTTCTTAGTTATTATGTTCCAAAGTTTAGATCCTTTTATACCATCTTTATAACCAATGAAGATACACTTTTTAGCTTTATTCTCCAACATACTCCTATGTTCCTTTGGAACATGTACATATGCATCACAATAAAAAACTATGAGATGTTCAAGAGAGGGTTTTTTACTAGTCCATGCCTCATCGAGAGTTTTTTCCACCAACGTCGATGAGGGTGATGTATGTACCAGGTAACATGGAACACCCACTTCCTCTGCCTAGAATTTGTGTCCTAACCTGATACCACTAAGCATGCTCACTTTTTCCATCAACATCCTCATCCTTTTTTCAACCCCATTATGTTGAGATGTGTAAAGAATAGTCTTATACCTTCCTACACCACACTTACATAAATCTACAAATTCATTCCTACAGAACTATCCACCATTATCTATCCTTGACACATTAATTTTTTTCTCTATTTGATTCTCCACAAGAGCCTTAAACTCTTTAAATTTACCAAAGACATCATATTTCTTTCAAAGGAAATAAATTCATGTATTCCTCGAGAAATCATCTGTGAACAAAACATAATACATAGATTTACCTAATGATGGAATAGGAACATGTCTAAACACATATCTATGTACTAACTCTAAGATTCCCTTTTCTCTTGTAGCCCTAGCTAAGAATCTTACCTAATTTTGTTTACCATATATGCAATGTTCACATGAATCAAAATCTAGTGTGGAATCATGCATACCTTCAACCATACCTTTACCGTGTAGTTCTCAAAGGCCCTTCTCTCCAATATGTCTGAATATTTGATGCCACAACATTATATTTTCTCTAGAGATAGTAGGGGTTCTATATTCTTCATTTTCACTCTTAGGAACAACCTAACTGTTACACCCATTATTGATAGTGCTTCCCAAAAACTTGTATAGAGTTCCATTCCGAACTCCCCTCATCAACAACATTGCTCCTCAAGCCATTTTGTGGGTTTCATTTTCAAACATAATATGTACACTTGCATCACTCATATTACTTACATATATCGAGTTTCTATCCAATTCTTGAATGTGCAAAACCTCGTTGAATGCTCTAATCCTTCCATCCTTAAGCAACAACTTGAATTTTCCTCGTGTTGTGATTATGGCTGTTAAGTCATCCCCTAGGAAAACATCACCTCTATTATACTTGTCATATGCAAAAAAACACTCTATGTGGGGAGTCATATGAAAACAAGCACCTAAATCTATCAACCATACATCATGATCTGTATGTGTGCTTGAAGAATCCAAGTACACATCCCCTCCTTCCTTTGAGGAGATATTTGTTATGATCCAAAGGGGAAATATATAGCGTTAAATGTATATGTTATGACCCCAAGGCGGGGAACATATGGGGATAAATGTACATGCACTGTCTAAATATATATGTAATAAGGTCATCCTAATAGTAAAGGGGCATCATATGAAAGCGTGAATAGGTATATATAGAGATAATGTATTCATTATTGTAGACATGTGAATTGTGATGTATAAATGTATTCGATTATTTGGAGGAGGTTCTCCTATTATTTAAGGAGTTATTGTGTAACTTATAGATCTTGGAGTTTTGCTCCACATTCACATTCTATACATGGTGTGTACTTCTATTATGTTATGATATTTTAAACTATTTCATTACATTTACTATAAGAGCATTGATCCTAGGGTTTTTCTTCTTCAAGCAAGTCACCTTGGAATTTTTGCTATAAATTGTTTTGGAGGCCACTTCAGAAAGAAAAAAATGGAGGTTGTTTAGAAGACATATCAAGGTACATGTGGTACATATTTCGGATTCTGGGTCATTTCACTTTCGAAGATAAACCCTATGGAAGATAGGGTTTTTGACTAGTCCTATAACTAGTCTCAAATAGGTGTTTCAGGTAAAATAGTCATATCTTATTCATAGAGGATCCAAATTCACCGAGACCTATTGCATTGAAAAGAGGACAATATTTAGTATTTCTGGTACAATTTTTAGATTCAGATATCAAATATTGGACGTGGGGCATTTTGTACAGGTTTTCTCACCAGAATAGGCCAAAATTCAACAAGGTTTGGGAAAGTTACCATAACTTTCATTTGGCACATCCAATTTTGGTCAGATCTATGGCATTGCAGAGAAGACATTTAAGAGTACTACATGTACAAATGTCAAATTCATAAGGGCCAAAATTTCAGAAATACATCAAAGGGAAGGTCAACCAGAAGGACAAACTCCAAATGAGGGTTTTCAAAGGTATGTTCACTTAAAACTATGATAAATTTTGATTGAGATGTCCAATTGAGATGATTCAAAAGCCATTGGAAAGAGAAGACATATAATATTATATTGGGAAAATGGTTATAACTATTCGATATCATTATTCCTAATATCTTGAAGTTGTAAGTTGAGTATTGTGGTTAGTCCTCAATTAAAAATCAATGGAAACACCTAAATTTACAGGAGATGAAGATAAATATGAATTCAAACCCGTGGAATGGTTGAGGATGGTAAAAGAAAGTTGTAAGACTTTTTTTAGGGTAAGCCTTAAGTTTGATGATGAAGCTTTCAAATGGTGGTATATCCTTGATGAAGGTACTAGATGAAGTGCCACATGGGACATATTTGAAGAATTGTTCTCAAACAAATGGATAAAGGACTAAAAAATGGAGGCAATGTATAGAATTCAAGATGAATTAAAAGAAGCAAAGGAGTAGATTAAGAAGAAGGGTGAGGATCTATCTAAGATATGATCCCTTAATGAATCACTCATTAAGTAGGTTAAGAACTTAAAGCAAAAAAAGTAGCAAAGAAAAGTGGGAAAATGATGATTCAAGGGCATATTTGAAAAAGAAAGATGAAGAGATATATAGATTATTAAACCATAACAAAAAACTACTAGATGAGGTTAAATGATTGAAAGAATAAAATAAGAATTATCAAAATCAAGAAGAAACAAGTATCTTAGATGAATAATGTACCAAAAGGATTGAAGAGGAAATTTTCAAGAAGGTTGAAGAATCCCTAAATATCTATGAGGTAAAATTGGAATTGCAATCCAGGATTGAAGAAGGACATCAATTTTTGATAAATGGGGTGACATTGCAGATCCAAAAGGAGAAAGAAGAGATGATTCAAGAAGGTCACCAGAAGATACTTGAAGAAGTTAAACTTAATCTAGAGGATGTACATACCAAATATGATGGAATTATCTCCAAGACTAGAGTAATCAAAGACCAAGAAAAGAGGATAGAGGATTCCATTGTCTATGAAAAAAAGAAAGATGAAATGGGTGTGCAGAATGAAGAAAAACCATCAAATGTGAAACCATATCTACACCCTCATTATCATGAAAGATTTAAAGGAAGACAAGAAGATCATTATCAACCTTATCAAGGAAGAATAGGGAATACTCATTCATACTAATGGAATATGGCATTACAAAACCATTATTCAACAAGATATTATCATAGACCAACATCTACTACAAATTGAAGAAGATTTAACAAAGATGCATGGAATCAAAGGAAATAAAATTATGCAACAACTGGACACCAATGATTACGATCGAAAATAATTGATTTTGGATAGATGGAACATCATCAATGGAAATAAGAAAGAAGGAACATAAGAAAATCATATTACTTGGTTTCATCACATGCGAAGCCTTTAATTGCAAAGCTTTGAGGACAAATATTTTTGAAGGAGGTTACCATGTTATGACCCAAAGGGGGAATATAGGGTTAAATGTATATGATATGACCCCAAGAGGGGGCATTGGGGCTAAATGTACATGTAAGTGTAAATATATATGTAATAAGGTCGACCTAGTAGTAAAGGGGCCTCATGTGCAACTATGAATAGGTATATATAGTGATAATGTAATAATTATTGTAGACATGTGAATTGTGATGTATAAATGTATTCAGTTATTTGGAGGAGGTTCTCCTATTATTGAAGGAGTTATTGTGTAACTTATATATATTAGAGTTGTGCTCCATGCTCACATTCTGTACATGGTGTGTACTTATATTCTGTTACAATATTTTAAGCATTTGGTTCATTATAGTCTTCCTTTCTGTGGAAGGAACATCATCATATACCTTCTTCTACCAATACCTTTATATCTACAATCCTTCTTGTAATGCTTAGTTTTACCACATTTCCAACATTTCCTTAAGGATTTTCTTGGAGATTTAGATCTACCTCTAGATTTAGATCTCCCACTTGAGGAATTATTTTTATTTCTATCTAGGGAATGCTCTCTTATAGATAAAACATCCATTCTCTAACTATCCATGGTTTTTTTCCTCATTTCTTTCGATAACAAGGATGAAACCACATCATCAAAATTTAATGTGGTTGCATTACTTCTAATAACTACAACTAGACTATCCCATGAATTTGGAAAAGAACACAATAAACTAATGCACTTATCTTCATCAAAAATTTTAATGTTGGTAGACAACAACATAGTTACCATAGTATAGATGGAATTTAGATGCTCTATCACCGAGTCTCCATCATTCATCCTTAGGTGGTACAACTTCTTCCAAAGGAAAATATTGTTTACGAGGGACTTAGACTGATACAAATACTCTAACTTATTCTATCATACCTTGGTTGTAGCTTCTTATGTGACATTTAGTAACACTGAATCTGAAATACACAACTGATTGTGCTCTTTTCCTTCCTATACAACTTCATCTAGCCTTCCATTGACATACCCATAGGTGCAATAATAGGATCCATGGCGACCCACTGTTCTTTATTTACCAAAAGATCATCCATCTAGAGCTTCCATATATTAAAACTTTTCCCATTAAATTTCTTGATCTTGATTTTAGAACTGTTTACCATTCTCTTCCACCATAATAATCATGATTGTAGAAATCCCACTGAAATTAGGTTTGTCATAGACCCAAGATAAATTAACCCTTATAAACAAAGGCATTCCCATGAAGCCAATAACAACTTTGATACAAAATGTAAGTTTTAAACCTTTACAATATAGCAATGCACACATAGATTCTTTATAAAATAAAAAGGAAAACAATAGCATTCACACACAATACTCATAAATTTACCTTGGAAACCCTTAACTGGGAAAACCAAAAAATGTTTAGAGTCTCACATCTAACTCTCATTATATTAAATTCATAATTTACAATACAATATATATGATTCACAACATCCAAAACCCTAATTCACTAACTTGGATGATATTCCTTAACCAAAATTACAATACAATGGGCCTAAAAATTGTTGGCCAAAAAACACCCAAAACAGACCAAAACAACCCAATTTTTTTTCTTCAGGGGCTCTTTCCTTGAACCCTTGGATAGGGGAACCTATCACCCCCCCCTAGTGCAAAATACAACATTTGGGGCTAATTGTTAAAAGAACATAACACATACCCAACATGTCTAAGAACTTCATATTTGTTTGCATGTACCCATGCAGACCACTATAATAATTTAGAACCAAGTGCCACTTAGAGTCTATGATACCTAGCTTCAAGCACATGGTATGAAATATTTTGGTGTACTCTAAGACTGTCTAGTCTCTATGATATACAAACTATCGTGGATATTCCACTAGAACAACTCGTCACAATAGAACATATATTATACTAAAATATTTTATCATGCATGCTTATTTCCTTAGATCTCATATTTGTTAACATTAGCTTATTTCTCAAATTTATGAAAATAACTAGAATACAAAATATAAAGAATAATAAAATGAACACACCATCCACACAAATGAACATAATATGTATCTTGGGAAACCAAGAATAATAAAATGAACACACCATCCACACAAATGAACATAATATGTATCTTGGGAAACCCGATATGGGGGAAAACCCAACTATAAGGGTATGCCTATGCTCTTCTCTCTTTTCTTCAATTATGAAAATAAAATACAAAGAAAGGGGCACTCACTATCTACAAAATTTCCTACCTCCTCTATTATGCTCTCAAAATACCACCCCTAAATGTTGTACTCAACTATGGAACAAGTATAATGTTAAATAATGGAAACATTTCTCCTACTGGAAATCTAGTATTTAACGTAGTCTGGTAGTCATCTAGGGTTAGTGTTTTTGCATCCTCAACCCTCAATTAGTGATAAGGTTTTGG
>CBVK0101963413.1:0-11037 GCA_900067695.1 Picea abies | reverse complement strand
CAAGTTTTCCACAATAGCCCTACAAAAAAGTAGTGACCCAACTAATATCATCCTCCCATCAAACTTCCCATATTTTGAGGCCTCTAGGCCGCGAAATTAGGTTCCAAATGCATTTGAAGACTCCAACACACATTTCCTACTTAACATGAGATACACAAAGCATTAAACTTATCTTCACGACTTTGAATTTTGCATCTCCCAATAGATGGAAAAATGATATGTTGATGATCTAACATGGTAAGAAATCCTTGAACTTGCATGGATCTTGTCCTATTATAATCAGAGAAGAAAAATGCATGTTTAGTAAGAACATATTGGTATAGTCACTTCAACACTTTGCTACCTCTTTTATGAAAATTGGACCAAGTAAATCACAACCCAAGAGAGTCTTGACAAAAAAAAATCTTGGGGTCGTACAACACGAGCCTAGCCTTTAGGCCATTCCAAGCCATGTTCTCCCTCAAGGGTGTCTGAACAAGTAGCAATCCCTGTTTATCTTCTTAACTCTCTGCATTGTTAAAATCTTCACACAACCATATGGTTTTGGGAGCTCATTGGCCAACCAATCCTACATTCTCACTCTCTCATTTGAATCATTTGAGGCATATATGTTGACTAGTCCTAGGTCTTGTCCATTTAGAGGAAATGACGTCCAAACCAAGTAGTGTGTTAGATCAATACCATGTCCAATCGTTAGGTAAAAATACAAGGATATCAAGGTGGTTACCTCTCTACCTTCAACATGGTTAGGTAAAAATACAACAATCGACCATATTAGCCAAAGAGTGACCTACAAAATTAAACCAACTACTTTAACTTCTTGCAAACATAAAACATCTAACTTGGAACTATTGACGTCAGAAGTCACTACTGGATTGTGGCAGGAGCAGAGCCCAACGCCCATCATTTTATGTCATGGATAATTTAATGGGGTGATTGGATGGATAGAGGCCCATGAATATATCTCTCTAACCTAGAAAACTGGGCTTGGTATGTAACAATAGAAGAGGTCTTGATCTAACTTCAGTCAGTGGGTTGATTATAAAATGAGAAGATGGAAGAATTGGTAAGAGGAGTGAGCAAGACTACCTTGGGCATCAGGCCTTTCAACAACTTGAAGAGGAAAAACTCATAACACAAGATCCTCTTGGTTCAGAGTTTCGGGGAACTGAAAAGTGACTTGACTGGATCTTCCAATTCTAAGTCATTCAGTGTTGAGAAAATACAAGAACTGATTAGAAACAATGCAACTATTATAGTGATCCAACATACATCATTCTATAATGGTGCAACCTGAGTGGATCCTCCAATTCCGAGCGGTTCTAACACAGTGTAAACAGAGAGATGAAAAGAGGCTAACATTCCTAAGGCAAGAAGTCTCAAGTGCCAATACATAACCAAAGAAACCAGTGCTTCATAAAAAATTTACAATCAGGAGCCTAGCTCAACCATCGATGCTTACAAAAATACAAAATTGAGTACATATACTCCTAAACTTTCACCCAACAGAGGCATCTCAAGACTTTCAAGGTGTGGCGTCTTCTCAGTCAAATATGGCCTAAACTCCTTTGTCATACACCACCTTAACTTTGCATGGACTTTGCAAGGGGGGTAGCTGAAACATTAAAGGATAAAATAGCATGTGCAAACTCCTCTGGTTAGATGAGAACTCGGCATGGCTTTTTTGGAGAAAACCAACATACAAGACCATCTCGGGCAGAATGCCTACCGGAACCTCCATGCTTTGAATTTAATAAGTGAGCTGAGGTTTCAACTACCTCCATCCACCTTCATTTATTTTTAGCAAGGACCAAGATCAAGGTCGAGCTAAATTAGTCTCTGGAAAACACGGTGATCCCTTCTGTAGCTAAACCCGACACTTCATCCCTTTGCACAGTTCTTTCTATCACCCCCAGGTGACCACGAGATGAGACCCTCTATTCTCTTGAAGTCCCGATAGTCGAAATGCCGAAATGGCTTGATCGTGTGCCACATGTCCCATTGGATGGATGGCCTAGATCAACACTTCAATGAATGTGGGACCGCCTCTGGCCTGGACCCTTTCGGCGTTTTGGGATTCGGGGATTTGAAATGCAGTGAAAGGATGAGACCCTCTGTTCTCTCGAAGTCTCGGTAGCTGAAATGTCGAAATGGATTGATCGTGCGCCACGCGTCCCATTGGATGGATGGCCTAGATCAACACTTGAATGAATGTGGGACCACCTCTGGCCTGGACCCTTTCGGCGTTTCAGGCTTCAGGGATTTGAAATGCAATGAAAGGATGAGACCCTTTGTTCTCTCGAAGTCCCGATAGCCTAAATGCCGAAATGGCTTGATCGTTTCATGATTTTTTCCATAGAAGATGAGCTCAAGCATTTGACCATGTGCAACTTAGCGGCCCAAATTTACCTGATGTTCATCGATCTGCCCCATCTGTGGATCTTTGTCGTTGAAAGACAAAGTGCCCGCTCGCTTGATTTTAAGCCTGGAATGGGATTCTTCTGTGGGCTGCACTCTGCGCTCATGGCTGCAGCGTTTGAATAAAACACACTCAACCGGTTTTCAAATCCCACTTCTATGCATTTACACCAGGGGCCCGAAACCGGAAGTAAACGCCAACTGGCAAGAATTTGTGCTAACATTAGGCTCCATGGGGGATAGATTTGTCCCTGCGATGCTCTAAGAACTCATTTGCAGCTTCAGTGCCTTGCTGTTGGGCTATGGAGTCATCTATTAAGCCAAAAATAAATCAATAAACAACTAAAAGGACAATATTTACAAAACAAGGGGTCACCTTCGGCTCAAACAAAACATTTTTTTAGGAAATACCCATTTACCAGGCCATTAAAAACTTCATCACCCTCCAAATCCTACAACTTATAAGTGTTATTTGAGAATACTTCAGTGATCCTGAAGGGCCTGATCCAGAGGGCGTCAAACTTGTTGTGTTTTCCCCTATCTTGCCTAGGTGCATCCCACTTAAGCACCAAATCCCTGAGTTCAAATTCCTTCTTTGTGACCTTCCTGTCAAAATCCTACTTGACCTTCTATTGATGACTATGGGCCATGTCCATCACCTGTTCCCTGATCTGTTGCATCTCCACTATGTGATGAATCCTTTTGACCATATGATCTAGCTCTCCTTCAAGATCTTGGAATAATTTCGCTACAGGTAACGCGAGTTGAGTGGGAAAAATAGCCTCCGTCCCATAAACCAGCTGAAAAGGTGAGGTGCCCAAGGAATTTTTCATTGTCACTCAATTGACCCATATAGCGAATTTGAGCTTTGAATCCCACGCCCTCTTATTGTCCTCCAACAATATTTTGATGAGCTTGATTAGGCTTTTATTGGAAGACTCTGCCAGTCCATTTCCTTGAGGATAATAGCGGGTGGAGTGAATCAGTGAAATTTTGAATTGTTCACAGAACTTAATCAGAGGCTTAGACGTAAATGAAGTAGCATTATCAGTGACAATTCTGCTGGGACAACCAAATCTGGCTATGATATCCTCCACGAAGCTGATAATAACCTTGTGAGAAACACTCCTGGTGGGGGCTTCTTCTATCCACTTAGTGAAATAGTTTGTCGCAGTCAGGATCCATCTGTGCTGGCCACTTGAAGGAGGATGATTTTTCCCAATGAAGTCCAACCCTCACTGTTGAAAAGGTGTTGAAGCTACCACAGGTTTTACTGGGAGCGAGTTGAGCTGCTGCTTTCCTGAGAACCTTTTGCATTTAATACAAGCTCAAGCTTCTCTGAAGACATCAGTGAACAAGGTGGGCCAGTAGTACCCAACCCTAAGAATTTTGTGAGTTGTGGTCTTCCAAAAATGATTCCCTCCACAAAGGCTTCCATGTAACTCAAACATAATTTTCTGGGCTTCCTGTGGGCTTAGACACCTCAGCAACACCCCTAGGGGGTCTCTCCAGTACAAGACTTGGTCAATGAGGCAATACCTTATCATCTTGAGCTTTAAATCTCTTGCCTTACTCTTACCCATTCCATTAGGAGGCTTTAGTTCTTATAGAAAGTACAAAATGTCTCGGTACCAGGTGCATTTTGCAAGTGATGAGCCATCGTGAGAGATTTTGATGGATGACTCAGCTAGCTGATTTTCTGAGCAAGTATTTATGAAGCTAACCCCCAAAGCCCTACAATTGGATTCAACCAACAACTTGGCTAAACCCTTCTCTTTAACCAGCTTGGTGGGATTTATCTCTAGGTCAAACTCCAAAATCTTGGCGATCCATTTACCTCTTCTTTCATCTACATCAGACTATATAAGGATGTCTTTCACGGATGTTGAAGGAACGTATGTAGTCACTTTTGAGTGAAAGACATAGACTCTGAAAGATTTGAGAGCTTTCACTAAGGCATAAGCCTATTTCTCCATGATTTCATACCTCATCTTTGCATCTCTTAATGCCTTGCTGAAGAAAGAAATGGGCTGCTCTCAACCTTCCTCATTTTTCTGCAACAAGACCACTGCTACTGTATCAAAAGAAGTGAACGAAAAAATTAGAAAATCCTTGGAATAGTTAGGAATGATCAGCACAGGTGCCTCAGTCAATGCCCTTTTTATTTGGATGAAAGATTCCCTAGGATCAGTAGTCCATTTTACTTCATTTTCTTTCATGAGCATGGTTGTGATGTGTTTCACCAATTCAACAAAATTTGAGATGAATCTCCTCAGAAAATTAATCTTCCCCAAAAAGGCTTGAACTTCCTTCCTAGATCTGGGAAGTGACAGGGTTTGAATTGCCTCTACCCTGTTGGGATCAATCCTCACTCCCTCTGCTAATACTATATGGCCTAACAACTTACCCTCCTTCATAGCAAAAATACACTTCTTGGGATTTAAAGAAAGGTCAAACTTTCGGCATTTCAGGAAAACCTTCCTTAGGTGACAACAGTGCTCCATATCAGACCTGGAGAAGACTGTGATGTCATCCAGATAGATCACCAAAAACTGGTCTTTCTCTCCTATGAAGGTCATATCCATAGCTCGTTGAAAAGTCGCTCCTGCGTTCATAAGTCCAAACAACATCTTGGCATACATGAATGTCCCCCAGGGAGTGGTGAAGGTCATCTTCTCTCTGTCCTCAGGCATGATTGATATCTAATTATACCCAGAGAAGCCATCAATCATGGATATCCTGGATGCACCAGTTACCTTCTGCAATATGTGTTCCATGTTAGGCAAGGGATAATTGTCTTTCTTTGAGATTGAGTTTAGGTTCCTGAAGTCAACACAGAGCCTGATTTCACCACTTTTCTTCCTTACTGGGACCAAATTGGCTACCCACTCAGAAAATATCAAGGGAACAATAATTTGGGCATCTGACAACTTCCTTACTTCTCTTTCCATGATAGGCAAAAACATGGGATTTATCTATCTTAACTTCTGCCTAAATGGTTTAGCCTCCTCCTTTAGTGGGATCATGTGTTCAATGACAAACGTGTCATATGTCTTGAGGTCTTCATAAGTTCATGCGAACACATCAGTAAATTCTCTTAATAGATCAGTATATTCGGCTCTCTTTTCTTTGGTCAGGTTGCTTGACAACCTGACAAATTTAGGCTCCTCCTGTGTGCCAATGTTACACTCAGCTGAATCGGCATCTTCATTGAAACTTCACCCCTTACTGCCACATCGTTACCATCGAATAATATTTCTAATGGGACTAGTCCCTTCGGAATGTGATTGCTAGGCAGCTGACTAATCTGGTGATTAGCAATTTTATTTAAAAATACCTCAGGGCAAGGGTGACCCTCAAGGTTAGGGTCTTGATCAATGTGCAATGCAGAAAATTTGTCGACAGCCTGTAGAAATTCTTGGTTTCCAGATCGTCTTCGAATACCTTCCAATGTTTGACATTGTTCGATACAGATGGCCTATATTTTATCTCAACATCATATTTTCTCTTAGGCGACAGAGGGATCCTGAACAGACTCGCCGAAATGGCTAAGGAATTGGCCAAATCATTTTTCTCCCTTGGAATAAAAGAGATGTTGAAAGTTGAGAAGGAATTGTCAATCAAGTCCCACACCTCATTTTTGTAACTTCTGAGCCAAGGATGTTTGGCCCGATAAGAGTCTTTGACTTGTTGAATAATCAGCTCAGCATCTCCAAACACCGCTATATCCTCTATCTCCATCTCCTTTGCGGCCCTTAAACCCATAACCAGAGCTTCATATTCTACCACATTATTGGTGGCTTCAAATTCTATCTTGAATGACAGGGACATGGTTTCCTGACAAGGTGACACCAACACCACTCCCACGCTAGTGCCTTCAATAGAAGAAGCCTCGTCGAAAAACATCTTCCAAACAGAGGTGCTTGGAGGAGGCATGTCGTGATTAAAAGGGTGTTGCCTTCTGACTTGAAAAGGGGCTTCAAGAACATCAGTGATTTGTAACAAACTAGATCCCAAATCAGTGTCTAGTGAAAAAATAGGGTGATTGGTGGGGTTTGCCTCATCACTAACAATGTAGGCTAGTTGGGACTCTCTGTACAACCTCCTGTTTTCCCCTCCAAAGACTGGAATGTTAGCATATGTGAGATCCATTTGTAATGTTCCTCCAAGATTTTTAATCTAAGATCTTGACAACAACATGCCAAACTTGGGAGGAACATCGACTACTACAATGTCCATGACCACACTTTTCATTGGCAGTTGAAACAAAGAGACGACCAAGTCTTTGATGACTCTGAGGCATTGCACCCTCCTTGAATCGAAAGAGTATAAATCATGGTAAGCCTTTGTGACCTCCAGTCCCAATTCTTTCATGACTATTTTGGGCATAAGGTTGTGGGAAGCCCCTGAATCCATGAGGCAATTATGCAGCACCTTATCATGTATGTTCAGGGATGTGTAGAAGGGAGGGGATGAATCATCTCTGTCTTCTACCATGGAACCTAAGACAACTATTGGCTTTTCATATTGAAGATTTATTGAGTTTGTGGAAGGCTGGGGGGCCTCGGATTGTAACAGCTTAGAGAGGGACCTTTTGAAATATTCATTTTTAACTAGTTTTGAGAGGGGTACAGGAATTCTGATCTTATGAATCTCATGCTCAAAACTAAAAGAGGAGAGGAGTTTAGGAGGTTCCCTTACCTCAGAAATAGGCTCTTTGGCTGCTGACAAAGTATTCTGAGCTTTCTTTTCTTTAGTAGTTTTCGCAATAGCTTTAGCAGGCCTTTCTGCTATAAGGGGTTGATCCTGGCAGTCAAAAGTATCATCTTTCTTCTTTGAACAGAGATGGTAATTGTTAGGGGCATTTTTGGCCTTCTCCCCTTTACCCAAATCATTGATTTGGATTCTCATAAGGGATTCTTCATATGCATATTAAGTCAAATGGGGAAAAGGGGAGGTGTCTTCAATGTAGTGAATTTCAAGGTCGAGTGCTTCTATCTCCTCTCCTTCCTCATGAGCAACTATGCTATTTTGGAGAGGGGTCTGAATCCTCTGATCATCTCTGTCTCTACTCCTTTGTTCCCTTGGGGAGGCCTGTGGCACATTGTTACCAGGCCTCCTGAAACCTCTGTTATCAGTATTCTAAGGATTTTTGTACATGGGCTTCCCCTCTAACTCCCACCTTTCCATCCTAGCCAAAAGAGATTTCGGCACTTTAGTTACCTCATCCGTCTGAGGAGGAAGGGGAGAGGAATGGGATGAGGAGGCTTTAGCTCTGTTCCTGGGTATGTCTCTATCAGGCTTACTCCTGAGTCAGTCAAAAACCAATATATTAGACTCTACTTCTACGGACACGTCCTGTATGTGTGCTAGAGTGGTGGCTCTCCTTTCCCTCAATTGGAGGCAGAAATCGAGATCAAAAGCGCTATCATATGTGATTTTCATAGAGGCTTCTGAGGGCTTAATCTCAGCAGGGATTTTATTGTACATTTTGTTAAATCTTTTGGAGAAGTCAGAAACAGACTCTCCTTCCTTTCTCTTCAAAGATCCAAACTCTGTCATGTAATACATGAAGTCCTTTTTGTCTCCCCACTGTCTTAAAAAGGCATTATCCAAAGCCTCGATCCCATTAATAGATTTAGGAGGCAAGGCCCTAAACCATTTTATAGCCTCACCCTCAAGGCTATGGACGAAAATTCTCATCCACACATCTACATGCATGATGACATGGTCGTCTGTAAAACTGTAAAAGGCTTCAAGGTGTTCTTCTGCAGTTATGTCCCCCTCGCTTGTAAACTTGGGCAACTGCTTGAGGTATCCATCTATTGGAAAGGCATTGAGAGGCTGGGGTAGAAAAAGGGGAGCATACCTGGTGGCTATAATAGCCTCCATTCTAGTCATGGGGGGATTTTCTCCTGCCATAGGGATATTAGGTGGAGGAGAACTCAGAGGGGAAGGAGCTTGAACAGGGATACTGGAAATAGGATTACAGGGGTAAGGGAAGTGACAAGGGTTTCTCCCTCTATTCCAAAACCAAGAGAAGACAAATCGGCAGGAACACTTTCGAAATTAGGAAACGGGAGGTTTCAAAAAAAGTTTTGTTGCGAAGATGAGGAGAAGAAAAAGGAGTTTCTACAAAAGGAGATGACAAAATACCTGGTTTGGCAGTGGAAGTTTCTCCTTGTGGGGCCTTTCCTCTTCTGAAATTTGCCTGAGGCTCAGCTTTAGGCATAGCTAGAGGTAGCTGTGGATGGGACCGCGTGTGTCTACCTATGAAAGCCACAATTAAAAAGGTAGGTTCGCCATAATGGATTCATCATAATGGAGTCACCAATTGCACAGTAGCAATCTTCAAAGGCTCTGATGCTTGATGCACCTTCAGAATCAGAGGCTCGAAGTCGTTCAATATTGTGGGAAATTTTCAACTTCGTCCTCGGCAACGGCGGCAGAAATGTTGATGTCGAAAGTCACTCCTGGATTGTGGCAGGAGCAGAGCCCAACGCCCATCATTTTATGTCACGAATAATTTAATGGGGTGATCGGATGGATAGAGGCCTAGGAAGATATCACTCTAACCCAGAAAACTAGGCCTGGTATGTAACAATAGAAGAGGTCTTGATCTAACTTTAGTTAGTGGGTTGATTATAAAATGAGCATATGGAAGACTTGGTAAGAGGAGTGAGCAAGACTGCCTTGGGCATCAGGCCTTTCAACATCTTGAAGAGGAAAAACTCAGAACACAAGATCCTCTTGGTTCAGAGTTTCGGGGAACTGAAAGGTGACTTGACTGGATCTTCCAATTCCAAGTCATTCAGCATTGAGAAAATACAAGAACTGATTAGAAATAATGAAACTATTACAATGATCCAACATACATCATCCTATAATGACACAACTCGACTGGATCCTCCAATTCTGAGCGGTTCTAACACAGTGTAAATAGAGAGATGGAAAGAGGCTAACATTCCTAAGGCAAGAAGTCTCAAGTGCCAATACATAACCAGAGCAACCAGTGCTTCATCAAAAATTTACAATCAGGAGCCTAGCTCAACCATCGATGCTTACAAAAATACAAAACTGAGTACATATACTCCTAAACTTTCACCCAAAAGAGGTGTCTCACGAATTTCAAGGTGTTGCGTCTTCTCATTCAAATATGTCCTAAACTCCTTTGTCAGACGTCACCTTAACTTTGCATGGCCTTTGCAGGGGGTGTAGCTGAAACATTAAAGGCTAAAATAGTGTGTGCAGACTCCTCTGGTCAGACGAGAACTCAGCATGGATTCTTTGGAGAAAACTAGCATACAGGACCATCTCGGGAAAACTGCCTGCTGGAACCTCCATGCTTTGCATTTAATGAGTGAGCCGAGGTTTCAACTACCTCCATCCACCTTCATTTATTTTTAGCAAGGACCAAGATCAAGGTCAAGCTGAACTGGTCTCTGTAGAACGCGGTGATCCCTTGTGCAGCTAAACCCGACGCTTCGACCCTTTGCACAATTCTTTCTATCACCCCCAGGTGACCACAGGTTGAGACCCTCTATTCTCTCGAAGTCCCGGTAGCCGAAATGTCGAAATGGCTTGATTGTGTGCCACATGTCCCATTGGATGGATGGCCTAGATCAACACTTGAATGAATGTGGGACTACCTCTGGCCTGGACCCTTTTGGCGTTTTGGGATTTTAGGATTTGAAATGCAGCAAAATAATGAGACCCTTTGTTCTCTCGAAGTCCCAGTAGCCAAAATGATGAAATGGATTGATCGTGCGCCACACGTCCCATTGGATGGACGACCTAGATACACACTTGAATGAATGTGGGACCACCTCTGGCCTGGACCCTTTCAGCGTTTCAGGCTTCGGGGATTTGAAATGCAGCGAAAGGATGAGACCCTCTATTCTCTCAAAGTCTCGGTAGCTGAAATGCTGAAATGGCTTGATCGTTTCGTGATTTTGGCCATAGGAGATGAGCTCCGGTACTTGACCACATGCAACTTAGTGGCCAAAATTTACCCAATGGCCGTCGATCTTCCCCATCTGTGGATCTTCGTCGTTGAAAGACAAAGTGCCCGCTCGCTTGATTTTAAGCCCGAAATGGGCTTCTTTTGTGGGCTGCACTCGACGCTCATGGTTGCGGCCTTCGAATAAAACACACTCGACCAGTTTTCAAATCCCACTTCTATGCATTTACACAAGGGGCCCGAAACCCAAAGAAAACGCCAACTGGCAAGAATTTGTGCTAACAGGAACAATTTGATGTGTTCTCCAAACCATGTATTTGTGGCAAGGACTATAAGGTATGTAAGATTCCATGATACTATCTTCATTACAAACTTTCAACATGAAAATTTATCGCCTCATCATCTCTCAAGATCTCAAGGAAATAAAAATCATTTGGAGAGGTACATTATGCAATTGGGGCAAGGAACACTAATTTAAGGTTCTATCATTTTGTTTCTAAGAGTCTTTAACGTAATGATCCCACTAAGAGTTAATTCATGGGAGAAAAGTTAGGCCATATGGCCGCCACATTTTAGATAGGAGGTGGGTTGGGAATCCCCAAAGAGATTTTTTCCCACAATCGAGCTAACAATCTTCTTAGAAGTTGGGACAGGGATAG
>CBVK0101963412.1:0-17688 GCA_900067695.1 Picea abies | reverse complement strand
GGTGAGCAGTGAAGAAAGTTCAGATTGCCAGGTGGGCAATGAGATGGGATCGTTGGAGGATCGTTGGTGTATGAATGGCCCATGAAGAAGAAGGTGAAGTGGCCAGTCAAGAAATTGTTGGCCAGAGGACAGCAGAGACTGTTGAGAATGTGGCTGAGGTATGTTAAAAGCCTCAGAGGTGAAGAGGAAATGGTTCATATTTGTGAGCCAGAAGCTAAGAGAAATCTCAGTGATGATCAGGAGAAGAGATCAGAGAAGGGTCTCAGAAACTGCCAGGTGAGCAGTGAAAAAAGTTCAAATTGCCAGGTGGGCAATGAGATGGGATCGTTGGAGGATCTCATAGAGTGCCAGATGGGCAGGACAAAAATCCCAGATTGCCAGGTGGGCAAGGGAGAGGAGTCGAGATTGTCTGATAGTCTCATGAACTCAGAGCTGAGTTTGGATCAACAAGGAGAGTTGATGGAGGAGGATCAGAAATACATTCTGATCATTGGAGGAATTGAGGTATTCCTGCCAGATAGCCCAGTTAAGGCCACAACACATGTTGCAGGTGCCGCAACAGGAGAAGGACAACCAACAATGACTATCATAAAGGAAGAAGAGCACGCAGATAAGATGCTCACTCCATGGGAGAAGGAGTTAGAGATGTTGGAGGATTGGTTGAACCATCTAGAGCCAGTAGATGGCTGCCATGAGCAGATAGTCATGTTGATTTTGGGAGAAGAGCATTCAGCAGAATTGCTCAGAAATTTCAGCGAGGAAGCTGGACAAGAGATGACTACAGCACTAAAGCCTGTAGTAGGAGATGAATCAGAATTCCACTCTAGGGAGCAACTGGAAAAAGCTGGAAATATGCTAGCCAGAGAAATGACAGAAGCTAGTATGTCAGAGGAAGTGACTGAGCAAAAAATCAATCAAAAGGAGACTGCAGGATTGGAGTCTGCAGTAGAGTGGCAACTTAGTACCACAAGGGGAGATGAAAACAGCAAGGGGGATCGAGTTGATCTACCCATTACAAAGAAGGAAGTGCAGGAGAGAAGACTTCTAGAGAGCCAGCCATTGGAGCAGCTAGACGAGGTGATTGAGAAGATAAGAAGGTTGATGTTGAGGTCAGCAGCAGAAATTGCCAGCAAGGAGAAGTTGAACAAAAGAAGGAAGCTTGCCATTGCAGTAGGGAAGAAGCAACAGCAACAGAACAGTGGAGCAAATGGACAGCTCCAAAGAACAGTTTGGGATCCAGGTGGATTTCAACAGTAAAACTGGGAAGCTCATGAGCAAGAGCTCATGAATTTTTCGCAGCAGTGGAGTATGATGCAGGAGCATCGCTTCACCCATCAACGCGCCAACCAACCAATACATCAAGCGTGCATTCAATGGAGGAGAGAGAGGCATCAGCCCTCATTTCAAAATTTGAATTTTGATTTAAAAGTTTGTAAGGTTGCATATCTAGATCCGATTCGGACTAGACAGCCATTAAATGTAATTCATTGTAATTTAATGAGAGTAGGTAGCTTGGAGGGAAAAGCTCGATGAGCCCCTCTTTTGAAGAAAAAAGATCTTTGTATCTAGGATTAATTAGTTTTTGAGAGATTATGTTAGAGAGAGAGAAAAGAGAGAGCCGAGACTCTGTTGTAGTCGAAGCTTGAACACATTGTACATGCATTCTGAGATTAATACAAAGAGCAGTTTTTCCTGCATGAGAATCTTTGTGTGTTTCCATGTGTTTTATGAATGTCTTTTATGTTTTTTTATGTTGTAGATGTATGTTAGATTCCATCTGCAGGGATAGATAGAATTTATCTGTCTATGAGTTTCTTTAATTTCAGTCTGGGTTCTTTGTGGCTTCATGCAAGGGGTTGCATGACAGAATACTGAGGATTCTGTGAGCCAGTGCAAGAGTGCACATCTGAGTTTTGTGGAATTCAGGCAAAGATGTGTTAGGAGGGTGCACTAGAGGAATCATGAACTCAAGGGAGAGGCCTCAAGGTTGTTGAACACCTTGGAGGTGAGACTATGCATAGGAGGGCAAAGAGAAGAGAAAACATAATTAATGAGGATTCTGTGAAGCTCTGCCAGGTGGGAATTGAGCGTGTGCAAAGAGTTTACAAGAAGAACTCTATTTCAAGTTCAGAGACAAGGGAAGTGTCAAGGAGAAAGACGCTCAAAATTTTTTTAAATACTCTGTTGGCTCAACTAGGTGTGCTTGAGCAAGAGGTTGCTAGGAGGGTATCAAATTCCCCTTCGAAGGGAGGGACAAGGGATGAGTCCCTTAGAGGTTTGAGCAAGTAAATCTCAGGAGGAATAGTGCCTTTGTCCACAAAGTTCCAACAGAAAGGAGCAGAAGAGGCCGAGACACTTTGAGGTCCAAGACACAGACAAAACTCAAGAAGGATAGAACAATAGTGAGCGAGGATCCTGTAAGGAGTTGCAGATATCGAGAAACCTTTCGAGGTTTCAAAGTGAGAAAATCTCAGAAAGGATAATGTTTCCAGAATGTAGGCAAGACCCAAAGTTGCAAGGGCTCACAGGAGATAAATCAGAGGCCGAGACCTTTGAAACATTTGAAATCTTTCAATTCAGGGAAGAAATCCAAATCTTAGGAGGAGGAGCACAACAACCATAGGATTAGTTGTAGGAAAGAAGATCTGGACCGTCGAATCCATGTCTAGACACCCAGGAGAGAGTGCAAGAGAAGGAATAGATCTAACCTGTCAGATCTGGCACATGGACCAACAACCATTGGATCCAGAAGAAGGTGCGTGAGGGTTAAAACCTTCGATAGTGCATAGGAGAGTGGACTTTGTGAAGTCCCAAAATCATCATAGTCATCCATCAAAAGAGGACATGTGACAGGGAGATCAACAGTTCGCTGACTCAGAATTCGAGAGGTGGAGAGGCAAGAATTCCTTAGAAATATTTGAGTTTGCAACAAAGTATAATATCAAGAGGGGTAGAGACTTCAAAGATTTCGAAGGAAGGATGATGTTTGGAGTCACCTCATAGAAGTTAAGTTTAGAAGGAAAAGATGCCGAGTTCTTTCGCTGGAAGTCATTGAAAGTTTGAACGAATGGTTGAAATTCTTGGAGGGAGAATCACCAATTTTCTATGGACCGTTGGATCCAGTGGATCAACAGAGAAGTTAAGGCTGATTATATTTCAACACTCACAAGATCAGGAGGAATAGTCATCATTAGATCTGAATCAACGAGAGCAGTTGATCTTGTGGTTTCAAATTTCAGCATTTCAGGAGTCTGTGGTGTGGAAGATTTACAACTTGAGGATTCACGAGTTGCAAAATACCAATGCTATCTAGACCGACAGATCATGGAGGAAACAGGACCGTTGATATGAAGCATCATGAATTTGGTCATCAGGAAAAGAAGAAGAGTTTCATCACAACTTCATAAGTCACGAAATCCTGATGCGCTTAGGAGTGATACCCTAGGCCTTGACTGAGGTCATATGGTTGAGACATAAAGGAGGAGTTGAGGACCTGCTAGCCCATTTAGGGGTTTCAGGGATTGAAGGATTCATAGGGACTCACAAAAAAAATCGTGAAGTCACAAAACCAAAAATACCTTTATGGGTGAAGGTCGTGGTTACCGAGATCTACACTCTTTCCCTACACGACGCTCTTCCGATCTCACGCTGATTATATTTCAACACTCACAAGATCAGGAGGAATAGTCATCATTAGATCTGAATCAACGAGAGCAGTTGATCTTGTGGTTTCAAATTTCAGCATTTCAGGAGTCTGTGGTGTGGAAGATTTACAACTTGAGGATTCACGAGTTGCAAAATACCAATGCTATCTAGACCGACAGATCATGGAGGAAACAGGACCGTTGATATGAAGCATCATGAATTTGGTCATCAGGAAAAGAAGAAGAGTTTCATCACAACTTCATAAGTCACGAAATCCTGATGCGCTTAGGAGTGATACCCTAGGCCTTGACTGAGGTCATATGGTTGAGACATAAAGGAGGAGTTGAGGACCTGCTAGCCCATTTAGGGGTTTCAGGGATTGAAGGATTCATAGGGACTCACAAAAAAAATCGTGAAGTCACAAAACCAAAAATACCTTTATGGGTGAAGGTCGTGGTTATATTGGTTGGTCACGTGGAGTGGAGGTTCGCACCTAGTGCTATTTGCATGAGAGTAACTTCTAAAGATGACCTGTGGATATATTTGCATGAAGGTTCTAGTGGGAACTAAAGGAGCCACTTTGGCTCAGGGGAATAAGAACAATCCTTGACCAGGATGTCAGTGGACCCTGCCAAGGCAAAGGTAGGGGGTCTATGTCAAGTGGTATCAGAGTAGAATTTTGTCTGTATATTTCAGGCGAATGAGATAGAAGAGAGATTGCACATAATTGATTTATGTAGGTAGCAAGTAGAGGAAGAAGATGGCTACTGAAGGCCATGAATGTGGTCAAAGAGAAGACTGCCAGTAGAAAAGAAAGGCTGAGATAGATGAATATCTCAGCGAGATAAGAGCATAGATGGAGAAGCTTGCATTTAAGATGCAACAAGATGCAAAGGTGCATTGGGTGTATGAATGACCCATGAAGAAGAAGGTGAAGTGGCCAGTCAAGAAATTATTGGCCAGAGGACAACAGAGGCTATTGAGAATGTGGCTGAGGTATGTTAAAAGCCTCAGAGGTGAAGAGGAGATGGTTCATATTTGTGAGCCAGAAGCTGGGATACATCTTAGTGATGATGAGGAGAAGAGATCAGAAAATGGTCTCAAAAACTGTGAGGTGAGTAGTGAAGAAATTTCAGATTTCCAGGTGGGCAATGAGATGAGATCGTTGGAGGATCACATAGACTGCTAGATGGGTAGGAAATAAATCCCAGATTTCCAGGTGGGCAAGGGAGAGGAGATGAGACTTTTTGATAGTCTCATGAACTCATAGGTGAGTTTGGATCAGCAAGGAGAGATGATGGAGGAGGAATCATTAGAGGAATTGAGGTATTCATGCCAGATAGCCTAGTTAAGGCCACAACACATGTTGCAGGTGCCGCAACAAGAGAAGGAAAACCGAATGTCATAAAGGAAGAAGAGCATGTAGATAATATGCTCACTCCATGGGAGAAGGAGTTAGAGATGTTGGAGGATTGGTTGAACCATCTAGAGCTAGTAGATGACTGCCATGAGCAGACAATCATGCATATTTTGGGAGAAGAGAATTCAACATAATTGCTTAGAAATTTCATCCAGGAAGTTAGACAGGAGATGACTATAACACTGAAGCCTGTAGTAGAAGATGAATCAGAATTCCACTCTGGGGAGAAATTGGAAGAAGCTGGAAATATGCCAGCAGGAGAAATGATCGAAGCTAGTATGTCAGAGGAAGTGACTGAGCAAAAAATTAGTCAAAAGGAGACTGCAAGATTGGAGTCTGCAGTAGAGTGGTGACTTAGTACAACAAGGGGAGATGAAAACAACAAGGGGGATCAAGTTGATCTACCCATTACAAAGAAGGAAGTGCAAGAGAGAAGAATTCCAGAGAGCCAACCATTGGAGCAGCTGGATGAGGTGATTGATAAGATAAGAAGGCTTATGTTGAGATCAACAGTAGAAAATGCTAGAAAGGAGAAGCTGAACCGAAGAAGGAAGTATGTCATAGAAGTAGGGAAGAAGTAGTAGCAACAACAACAGAACAATGGAGTAGATGGACAACTCCAAAGAACAGTTTGGGATCCAAGTGGATTTCAACAACAGAACTGGGAAGCTCATGAGCAGGAGCTCATGAATTTTTTGCAACAGTGGAGTATGATGCAGGAGAATTGCTTCACCCAATAACGCGCCAACCAGCCAACACATCAAGAACACATTCAATGGAGGAGAGAGAGGCGTCAACCCTCATTTCAAAATTTGAATTTTGATTTAAATGTTTGTAAGGATGCATATCTAGATCTGATTCGGACTAGACAACCATTAAATGTAATTCATTGTAATTTAATGAGAGTAGGTAGATTGGAGGGAAAGGCTCGATGAGCCCCTCTTTTGAAGAAAAAATAAATCTTTGTATCTAGGATTAATTAGTTTTTGAGATATTATATTAGAGAGGGAAAAAAGAGAGAGCCGAGACTCTGTTGTAGTCGGAGCTGGAACACATTGTACAGGCATTCTGAGATTAATAAAAAGAGCAGTTTTTCTTGTATGAAAATATTTGTGTGTTTCCATGTGTTTTATGAATGTCTTTTATGTGTTTTTATGCTGTAGATGTATGTTAGATTCCATTTGCAGGGATAGATAGAAATTATCTATCTGTGAGTTTCTTTGATTTCAATATGGGTTCTTTGTGGCTTCATGCAAGGGGTTTCATGACAGAATACTGAGGATTCTGTGAGCTAGTGCAAGAGTGCACATCTGAGTTCTGTGGAATTCAGGAAAAGACATGCCAGGAGGGAGCACTAGAGGAATCATGAACTCAAGGGAGAAGCCTCAAGGTTTATGAACACCTTGGAGGTGATGCTATGTAAAGGAGGGCACATAGAAGAGAAAACATAATTACTGAGGATTCTGTGAAGCTCTTCTAGGTGGGCATTGAGCGTGTGCAAAGAGTGCACAAGAAGAACTCTATTTCGAGTTTAGAGACAAGGGAAGTGTCAAGGAGAAAGAAACTCAAAGAGTTGTTAAATACTCTGTTGGCTCAACAAGGTGTGCTTGAGCATGAGGTTTCCAGGAGGGCATCAAATTCCCCTTCAAAGAGAAGGACAAGGGCTGAGTCCCTTAGAGGTTTGAACAAGTAAAGCTCAGGAGGAATAGTGCCTTTGCACACAAAGTTCCAACAGAAAGGAGCAGAAGAGGCTGAGACAGTTCAAGGTCCAAGCCACAGAAAAAGCTCAGGAAGGATAGCACAATAGTGATCGAGGATCCTACAAGGAGTTGCAGAGATCGAGAAACCTTTCGAGGCTTTAAAGTGAGCAAAGCTTAGAAAGGATAGCGTTTTCAGAATGTAGGTGAGACCCAAAGTTGCAAGGGCTCACAGGAGATAAATCGAAGACTGAGACCTTCGAAACATTTGAAATATTCCAAGTCAGGGAAGAAATCCAAAGCTTAGGAGGAGGAGCACAATAGTCATAGGATCAATTGTAGGAAAGAAGATCTGGACTGTCAAATCCACGTCCAGACACCCAGGAGAGAGCACATGAGGAGGAACAAATATGACCCATCGGATCTGGCACGTGGACCAACAGTCGTTGGATCTGGAGGAAGGTGCACGAGGGTTAAACCCTTCGATAATTCACATGAGAGTCGACTTTGTGAAGTTCCAAAATCATCATAGCCATCCATCAGAAGAGGAAATGTGGCAGGGAGATCAACAATTCACTGACTCAGAATTCAGGAGGTGTAGAGGCAAGAATTCCTTAGAAATCTCTAAGCTTGCAGCAAAGTATAAGCTCAGGAGGGGTAGAGAATTCAAAGATTTCAAAGGAAGTTTGAGGTCTGGAGTCACCTCACATAAGTTAAGTTCAGAAGGAAAAGACATCGAGTTCTTTGGCTGGAAGTCATTGAAAGTTTGAACGGATGGTTAAAATTCTCGGAGGGAGAATCACCGATTTTCCATGGACCGTTGGATCTAGTGGATCAGCGGAGAAGTTAAGGCTGAGTGTCTTTAAACAATTGAAAGCTCAGGAGGAGTAGTCACTGTTAGATCTGAATCAATGGTGGCCGTTGATCTTGTGGTTTCAAATTTCGGCATTTCAGGATTCGGTTGTGTGGAAGAGTTACAACTCGAGGATTTGTGAGTTGAGAAATCCCAACGCCATTTAGACCGACAGATCATGGAGGAACCTGGACCGTTGATATGAATAATCATGAATTTGGTCATTGGGAAAAGAGGAAGATTTTCATCACACCTTCATAAGTCATGAAATCCCAACACGCTTAGGAGTGAGGCCCCAAGACTTGACTGAGGTTATATGGTTGAAACATAAAGGAGGAGTTGAGGACCCATTAGCCCATTTCAGAGTTTCAAGGATTGAAGGACTCAAAGAGACTCACAACAGAAATCGCGAAGTCACGAAACCAGAAATACCTTTTCGGGTGAAGGTTGTGGTTACATTGGCTAGTCACATGGAGTGGAGGTTCGCACCTAGTGTTGTTCGCACAGGCGTAACTTCTAAAGAGGACCTGTGGATATATTTGCATGAAGGTTCCAGCGGGAACTAAAGGATCTTCTTTGGCTCAGGGGAATAAGAACGATCCTTGATCATGAGGTCAGTGGACCCTGTCGAGGCAGAGGTAGGGGTTCTGCATCAAAAAAACGTCCCAAATATTGCATAATTACCTTACTGAAAATATGGGTTTAATATTCATTTTTATTCTTAGCCCCTCGGGTGCCTCGACATTGTTCCAAAAAAAACTGTAACATCTCTAGGGATACCACATGATTAGGCTTAGATTTGGTAATTTACTTACCCAAAGTGTTCTCTATCCTTCAAAGAGCATAATCACCCCAACAATGAAGAGATAAATGGGGTATAAAAACCCATATAGGTACAACATATGGGATATCCAAATCTAGATCAAAATCAAGGCTTTATCTATTGAGATACATACCTCTGGAGCCAAAAAATATAGCCCACTTTTGAAAATCAGGTCTCAATCTTCTTTGTATTCAAAGAGGAAGGCATACAATCCTCTTCCACAAAAAAATGGTTCAAATTACCTTTGATGAAAATATTTCAGTTCCTTTGCGACCAATTCTCCATTGAATGTGGGGAGGTAAAAACCATTGCAAATTTCCAAATCAAACCCCATTCTACAAGAGATAAAGGTTTGGGTCTAGAATCTATAGTTGTGAGGTGGGTTTCTAGAAACTAATTGTGTTTCTTAACAAACCTGGATGGGATTTATTTCACAGAGTATTTCCCCAAAGGGGAAGCTAATGACCAAAATACATCCACATCAACATCAAAGTCAAGAAGAGGAAGAGAGCCTCTCCCTGACATCGTGAACAAGATGTAAGGCCCAAGGGGTGCAAGTAGGTTGCAATTAGGGTTTAGGAAGTAGAGCACTTGGAATTAGTATAACCTCATTGTCAATTTTTAGGCAACCATTTTCTATGCTAATCAATTCATGATTAGTTATACACTATTCTGATGGAAACCTTCTGGGAACTTCCCCTCATTACCAATATGGTTCCTAGGATAAACCATAAATTCTTGAGTGTGGTGTCCTTGATCAAAAACCCTTTGTAATTGTACATATAGGCTTTTTATATGGATTGGTACCAAGTTTATATGTAATGTAAATTTAGGCTGGTGAGCCAAGGACACCTGGTTTTGGTGTTACGTGCATAAAAGTAGTGCGCGGAAAAGTTTTAACAAAGACACAGTGTGCACAATCTATGTGTTGCACACACCTGGGAAAGTGTGAACATTGCACTATGTTGCATGCACTTGGGTTACTGAGAAGGAATGAATGAATATGTATTGAGACCGAAGGGCCTATGTGACTATGAGGCCAGTGAGACTAGATGTAGATTGGACAACGTGCCTATCCATGCAAAAATAAATATAATTTGGCATCGTTGCATGATGACTAACTCAAACGAAAAGAGATGGGGGACCTAATCCATCGAAAAAGGGAAAATGGGGTGAGTTGTAATTCTTAGGGAATATTTTATAATATTTTTGGGAAAAGTGCAATGTCAGATAAATATTATTTTATCCTAAGTTCCCAAGGGTAGGGAACGGGTCACCAAGTGGATTAAATATGATTTTGGAGGTGAAAAGTGTCAATGAGAAGGCATGCAATATATATTTTTGGCCTTAGTGTATTTTGGGAATTATTATTATTATTTTTATTATTCATGTCACAAGATCTCGGGAGCAGAAGGGGGTCAGATTGTATGGAAGATATAATTATTACCTTATCTACCATAGAAGCTTGTAGTGAGTTGTGAGGTTGTATCCAGAGTTTCATTGTTGAAGAGTCTGGTGTCCAGACCATGAAAAATGTCTTTGGGTGAGATATCTTCTATTGTGGAGTGGTTTTTAGACCCATGAGCATACTCTCTAGGAGAGATATTTACTAAGAGTTGTTCCCTCTTGTGCTGAGCATTAGTTGCAGGGCTCAGAGACTTCCTGTCTAGCCTATTGCTAGTAACCCTAGGAAGGGAAGTGGGGCAGTTGAAGGAATGTTGAGTAGAGAAGGGGCACACTTCCTTGGGTGTGATAGGTGTGTAGAGAATGAGGGATTGCGGGCTAGATGCAACAATGGGCACCTAGGACTAAGTAATTCTATTAAGTTTTAGACCATATCTTGGCGCTAGGAACCCTTTTTCCCTAGTGGAGTTGAGCTCCATATCAGGGGTGCAATTTTGTTGAAATATTATGAGAAACAACATCTATGGCTGGGAGGAACATTCGAGTCAAGGATGTAGTTAGTGACTTTCATTTAAGATAAGTGTTACTTATGTACTTGTTTTGATTACCGCTTGCATTTTTTCTATGTTTGAGATGGCTTAAATTTTTGTACGTGTTGCATATAAGTATTTGTTGTTATTTTATTAATATTTGCATGCTCATGAGTATGTTAGTTGATGATAAATTTTCCTGTTAAGTTTATTCTTATGATTTTGGTTATGAGTCATCAAGAAGAGGATTGAGTGGTCAGGTGCGCAGGATCGTAATCAATGTGCTTTAAGAGGCTGTAACTCATGTGTGTGTGTGCAGGTAAGGAATTAGACCATGCACACAGTAATAATAGAAGTGACACATGATGCCCAAGTGGTTGTGTGGACAATTTTACTTCATGGTCAGTATGTGATACATATTTAGGAGTGGAACGAAATGATTAAAACACTGAATACAATAAACATAGAGATATGAAGAACAACACAAATATCCAGTGAACAATATCTTCTATTGAATAAATGAAATAGGATGAAACTGTAAAACTGCAGAAATAGAACACTTGCTTGAATGGTGGTATCTATCTATGAGAAGAGATGTGGATGCTACAGACATCTATCTAAGAAGAAAATGATTACAATGAGGCTCCAGAGGAATTTTTGATATTACTCATGAATGGAAAACCCTAGACATCCAAAAACCTAACCCTAGGAGGTGAAAATCCAAAAGTCATATGGGCCCCTATGGGTAAGTTGGTACCTCAACTTCCAGGTGTCATAACTTTTGCATACGACCTCCATTTTAGGCACGTGATATCCTGTTGGAAATGTCTTTCAGAGAACTACACATTACACTGTCAAACTTTGACTCCGTCTATATTTTGATTGTGGCGAGCCAAAAAAACACTATTTAGGGATCCAAAATGAACCTGTAAGTACAACAAGATGTGATGACATGAAAACATACAAAATAATCCAATTGGATTAGGTGAGAGGCCACCAGTATTCAACTGGAAGATGTGTAGGGCTTCATATAACCCAAAAAGTGTAGTACTTATAATTACAAAGAAGTACAAAATAACATGTTGAACTAAAAATGGGCAAGAGGAGCTAGTTGGAATAGCTGGGTGGCCACCACTATCCACCTGGATCAATCCTCCCCCCTTAGGAAGAATTGGTCTCAACTGCATTGAGTTCCCCCATCAGATGAGGAAAATTTTGCTGGATTTGGCCTCGGGTGAGCCACCTGCATTGGTGTAGGAGTTTCTCTATCTTAACAACCTGATAAAGCTGGATACTTTGTTGGAAAGTGCCCTTGACCTGTGTGTCCACTATATGATTAGTGGATGATTGTTCTATGTAGTGAGGGTTGATCTCTGTTGGTGTCAACTGTTCTGCGATCTCTGAGGTGTGAAATAATGGTGGAAAATATGGATGAAGGAGGTCCACATTGAACACTGGGTGCAAGCCAAGGATGGGATCTGTGTTGATCTAAAAATCAATGCTACCCACAATATTGGTGATAGTGTAAGGCCCATAGTGAAGTGGGTGGAGCTTCCGATGGGGCCCTGTGACACTCTTTCTGCAAATGTAACCAGTCTTTGTCTCCAACCTGAAACTGGCACCCTGTGCTGGTCATGGCGCTACTTATTATTAGCATTGGATTTATACAAAATATCCTAGACTTGTTGGCAGATGTGTTGAATCTGTTCAATGAACCTGGTGGCTTTGTCGGTCTTAGAATGAACATGGGAAGAGTCTGTTTGTGTGGTGTAAAGAGGTAGTGCAACATCAATGGGACCCAAGGGTTTGAATCCTAGCCCCACCTGAAGTGGGCTATGGCTGATGGAGCTATGGAGAGCTATGTGTTGAACATATGGGAGACTATCATCCCATGTACGTGGATGAATAGAGTTGTACATACATGGGATGTGCACAATCATATAATTGAATACCTTTGTTTGGACATCTGTTCGGGGGTGGAAAGTAGTGGATCTAGTGATCTTGGTGTTCAACAGTGACCAAAGACTCGACCAAAATGTGCTGAGGAACCTGTTTTCCCAGTCGGAGATGATGGTATGTGGTATCCAAAAATGGACCCACACTTGTTCGAAGAAGATATTGGCAGTATCTCCTGCTATGATATTCTTCTTGCAGGCTATGAGGATGGTCATCTTCTAAATCTGATCAATGACCACAAATACACAGTCATTGCCTTGCTTTATGGATGGAAGGCCAGACATGTAATTCATTGAGATGTATTCCCAAGGCTTCTCGGGAGTAGGAAGAGGGGTGTATAAGCCTTGATTCTTGATGGATAGCTTGGAAATGGAACAAGAAATGAAAGATCTGATATACTTGCTGATGTGTTGTCGAAGTTTTGGCCAATAAAAATGTTTCTGAAGAACGACCACGATTTTCTCCATGCCAAAATGTCCTGCCATATTGTAGTGGGTTTCCCAAATCATCTTTGCATGCTTGCTTGTAGGAACAAAAAGATGGCCCAAATGGCATAATATTTTGTCCTAAATGTGAAAATCAATGACAATCACGCCTATACCCAAGAGCTGATAGGTGGTGGCGAAGTCCAGATCTTGATGATAAAGTTGGGGCCACTCAAATGCCTCATGTCCATAGGAATGGAGCAGAGTGGTGAGTGCAGCCATGGTAGGTCGATTGAGGCAGTCAAAAACATGCTTTTATATCCCTGTCTTATACTTGATGTTGAGATGGAACTGCTGCAGGTAGGTGGACCACTTATGATGGAGGTCATTCTGCAATTTCCCTTGTGTTTGTATGAACCGTAGAGGCTTGCGATTAGTGTGGATGATCGTCTCCTTTCCTAGAATGTAATGTTTCCATTGAAAATAGGCTTGTACAATGGAATACATTTCCTTGTCATAGGTAGGCTATTTCCAGAAAGTATCTGAGAGTGTCTAACTATGGTATGCCACCGGATGACCATGCTGAGTGAGAATTGTGCCTACAACATAGTTAGATGCATCAGTCTCAATCTCGAACAATTGTTGCAGATCAGGAAAGGAGAGTACTGAAGTTGAGCACAAGCGATGCCTCAAATCATCTAATTCTCATTGTTGTTCCTTCCCCCAAAATAAATTTTCCCTTCCACTTCCCTTGGTCACATGGCTGAGGGCCCATGCAATATGGGAAAATCCCAACATGAACTGTCGATAGAATTTGGTCAGTCCTAAGAAGCTCTGAAGCTCAGTTAGTGTGGTCGGGTTTGGTCAGTCATGGATGAATTGGATCTTAGCTGGATCAACATGTACCCCATGCTCATCAACAATGTAGCCCAATTATTGTATCCTTTTCATGACAAAAGAGAATTTTTCCAAGTCTGTGAAATGACCTTACTGCATTGCTTAGTGAAGATTAAAGAAATAGCGGGTGGCGGTGCTACCTCTGGTATCATGTACAATTGTCTACCAAAAGTAATAATAACACTGCGGGGTCTAGACTCATACAAAACATGATGCTTCCACAAATGTGGTTTTCCTAAAAGAACATCACAAACTGCAAGGGGAGAAATATCACACAATACCTCATGTTTGAAATGCTTGATGTCGTAGGGTAGACAACACTGTTGGTTGACACAAAGATCTCTCCCTTGGCGAAGCTAGCCGATTAGGTAGGGTTGCAGGTGCGGTGTCATCGGTAGGTCCAACTACTTGATGACCTCTACTGATATCGGGTTCTTATGACTTCCGCTATCTACAATTAAATGAAGTTGAGCCCCCTTTACCCACATATGTGAGTGAAAGAGGTGTTCCCCTTCCTATGGTTCTTTTGGTTCGCTTGGCTAGACTTTGGTGGTAGAAATAGTGGAACTGGGTTTAGCATCGATAATTTGCTTCCCTCCTTTTGGATTTGATTCAGAGTCAAAATCAACCTCTAACTCGGAAGCCTTCAACTTGACTACGAGTGATTGCTTGGAGAGACATTCTTTAGTCTTGTGCCAAGGGATTTTATGGTACTCACACCATTTTCCCGTGTCCTTCTTCGTCTTCTCATTGCCCTTCTTGTGTTGCAACTTGGACTAGTTGTCTTGAGAGTGGCCATGTTGGATCGATCCCTTTCTATGTGGGTTGGGTTTTCCTTTTCTCTGCTTCGGCTGTGAGGAGTTTGTATATCCAAACTCTTGCCTCTTCTGCTTAAATTTCTGCTCGATCTTGACAATGTATCTATATGCCATTCCCAATGAGGCGATGTCCAAAAAGTCCATTTATGTTTGAATGTATATATGAAAAAAACCACAATATTTGAGCACCATATGTCTCTCAGAGTCTTTTATAACCAATTTAGTGTGTAGGGTATGGAAAAAATTGGTGAAATCCGGTATTGTATGGTCCCTTTCTTGACACAGGGTGGTCCATCTGGTGTACTGGTCCTCATAGCTTCCAATAGGGTAGTATTGTTCTTTAATAGTGTCCTAAAAGGAATCCAATATAGGGTCAACCACAAGTATTGCATATTCCTCTACAACCCTTTTCTCATAGTAAGTATCCCACCCGTCCTTAACATGGGGGACAGCCTTAAGGAGTGAAAAAATAATCTTTTCCCTATCATAAAAATTGTGGACCGAAAAATACCCTTCGAGTAGATTCAATCATTTATTTACAACATCCACATCTATCATTCCTTCAAATAATGGAATATTAAAATTACTTGTACCTCAAAGGGGGTTGCATGGCCGCTTGATGAAGATACTTCTCCCGTGGGAAGTCGTCGAAGGATCTGCGCAAAGTTGTCCATTATTTTGTTCCTCTGTCACGTGACGTCTTCCCCGAGCAACATTTTAATAGGATCTCCTGCTCCATCATATTTATTTTCGTCCCCCATGGGTTTTTGTCAGGCTTGATGTGACCGATATTGCAACGGCTCAATTGGTTCGAGTCCCAACTTCTTGTACCCAGATCTTATTGGGGACATGCACGAAAAAAATGAATGAAGAGCAGAGCGCTCTGATACCATCGATTCAGATTTAGGATGGAACGAACTGATTAAAAAACTGAATACAATAAACACAGAGATATGAATAACAACACATATATCCAGTGAACAATATCTTCTATTGAATAAATGAAATAGGTTGAAACTATAAAACTATAGAATTGAAACACTTGCTCGAATGGTGGTAGCTATCTCTGAGAAGAGATGTGGCTGCTACACGCATTCGTCTAAGTAGAAAATTATTAAAATGAGGCTCCAAAGGCCTTTTTGAAATTACTCATGAATTCCAAAAACCTAGACATCCAAAAACCTAACCCTAGGAGGTGAAACACCAAAAGTCATGTGGGCCCCCATGGGTAAGTTGGTACCTCAACTTCTCGGGGTCATAACTTTTGCATACGACCTTCATTTTAGGTGCGTGATAGCTCGTTGGAAAGGTATTTCAGAGAACTACACATTACACATCAAAATTTTACTTCGTCTACAATTTGACTGTGGCGAGCCAAAAAAACACTATTTAGGGATCCAAAACAACCCTAGAAGTACAAAAAGATGTGCTGACATGAAAACATACAAAAAAATCTAGTTGGATTAGGTGAGAGGCCACTAGTATCAACCTAGAAGATGTTTAGGGCTTCAGACAACCCTAGAAGCGTAGAACCCACAATTACAAAGAAGTACAAAATAACAGATTGAACTAAAAACAGACAAGAGGATCGAGTTGGAATAGGTGGGTGGCCACTAATATCCACCTGGATCAATATGTTGGTGCACAAAGTTATTTGATTTAATTCCTCTGCTTAAGTTTTCATTAAAAATAGAATGTTGATTCCGCTATTATAAGTTCCATGGCATGACTCAAGATTGGGTTGAGCGTGTTACCCCAAGTGATACTGCATGGAATGATGTTGGAGTAGAAATTGCAAAGTGAAATGTTAGAGTAGCATGGCTCAGTAATGTGCCAAGGTTGTTATAATTTGGTTGATTTAGATAATGTGTAAGGTGGTAATGAGACTCGGTGGGAGACCGGGAACATTACATTCATGGCACAAGACTAGGCTAACAACTCATGAATATATTATATATCACTCATTGAAAATTTGTTCATTAAGATTAAACATGTCACATAATGAGATTTGAACTGTGGTGGGGAGGGTAACAACTTTCCTCACAATCAGTTCAACTATATCCAATTATCATTTTATATATTTTTATTATTAACTATTTTAAACTTTTAATTATATCTATGTAACACATTTATGCAATTAGTAAAATTTTGTGGATGAGATTGAAATTTCATTAAAAATTATTTTACATGTTCATTATGAGAATATAATTTATCTATTTATTTACCAAAGAAAAGATGAAAAAGATCATTTTATGGTGTAATAGTAATGTTGAAAAGAGATGTAACTTTCAAATTTCTTTCTTGCTCATCTTTCTTTATTGTGACAAAGTTTATACTTTGATACAAATTAATTGAAATTTACTAATAAAAATAAATAAGACTAAATGATTTATAATTTTGTTTTTATTTATTTATCATTATCAGAATTTGACTAGGTAATTTTTATTAAAATTGCTATTTTAAATTGACAAAGTTGTTATTTTTAATGAAAAAATGAATTCAACATTCTTGAATACCCTATTACAACTAGATTGTGCAATGTTAACATTAATATTTATAACTCCACCAATCTAAAAATATTTCTACTAAATTTTATACCAAAATCTCCCTTTTCCCTTACTATTATTTTGTGTGCTAAAAGTAATCAATTTATAAAATGTTTAGACTATAATAATAAAAATAAATAATGAAATACAATTTTTTATAATTTTTTTTTTTTAAATATATCTTAATGTTAGTAAATAAATATTTTTAAAATATTATAAGTTATTTTTATAAAGAATGAGTAATGTGATCTAATGCATAGGCATGGAATAACTCTGTAAAAAAAACATTGTTTCTACCATTTTTTTTTTAAGTGAACACTCTCTAAAATCGATAAAAATAACAATATTCTTGACATGTGAAATGGAATCTAAATCTCTTTCGAAATCTGTCAACTATAATACATAAAAACTGAAACCAATTATAATATATAAAAACTAATACCAATTATTATAAGTACATCACTTATTTCTCTCTTATCCCTCATGTGTAAGTGACTACTCTCTAAAATCAATGAAAATACCAATATTTTTGACATGTGAAATGGAATCTAAATTTTTTTGGAACAAGGATGATTTTAGGGGTTAAATTTTGTTCATGGGCTAATTTTTCATGGTTTTTCCAAAAATGAAATTCACTATTTTAAAAATGATTCACCCAAATTCTATAGGATAAA
>CBVK0101963411.1:0-25556 GCA_900067695.1 Picea abies | reverse complement strand
TCGCCAAAATTTTATAAAAATTATATAAAATACTTAGAAATTTGAATATTTTAAAAAAAATATCGCCAAACATTTATAATTGACATATAAAGGATTAGTAATATTCACCAAAAATTTTACATTTTAAAATAAATTTCCATCCTTAAAATTATCCCTACTTTAGAAATCTATAAACTATAATAAATAAATAAAAACTGAAACCAATTATAATACATAAAAACTAAAACCAATTATTATAATTACATCACTTATTTCTCTCTTATCACTGGATGCTTTATAATTGCATGTGATTTCTCTCTTATCCCTCATAACCATGGTAGTTATTTCGATGCTTTGCTAATGGAAATATTGAAAGAGAGATAATAATTAGGTAAAACCAAAAATGATTTTAGAGGTATATGAATTAGTTATTTCGATGCTTTGCTAGTGGAAATATTGAAAGACAGATAATAATTAATAATAATTAGGTAAAACCAAAAAAGATTTTAGAGGTATATGAACTTGCTCATTTAACAACTACATTTTGTTTATGACCAGAGAGAAGTGGAAAACCCATTGTTATAGTTATATAAAAAGTAATTCACATCCCATTGCTTTCATAAGGCATAATTCTTTTTATAATGAAATGCAAATACATGAATTAGATGGGAATTAATTTCATTTTCTTTGTATTAGGAAAGGCAATTGGTTCTTTTGTTTTCAACGGGCGAAGAAAGAAAAGATAATAACAATAAATTCTTCAACAATGAATAACTTGGTGGCCAATTAAACTAAAGTTTAGAGAAACATAAGAAAACAAATTGAAAATGTATCATCTTCCATCATAATATTTAATTATAAGTTATTATCCAAATTTTATATATTCATCAAATTGAGATATGGTTTGTTTGTGAAATTAATCAATAGTCAATTACAAATAGGCATAATTTTGCTATAGTGTAATAGACACAAACCCACCCAACCTAATATAAAATATATATTTATATATATTTTAATCGATAATATAATTTTATTTATTTAGTTTTTTATTTAAAAAGTAAAATAGATTATATTTTAAATTTTAAATTTTAACATATAAAATATGTTGTTTAGAGTGTTTTTGGATATATTGTGTATTTGGTTTTGAAGTGTTCAAAGTTTTGAGTGGACATTCCACACATTACGAAAGACAAAAAAAAAGATTATAATAAAAAAAGGAGTGTTGATATATGTATTAAAAAAGTGATAGATAAGTGAATGTTAAAAAATAATTAGGTAAGTAAACTTTGAAAAAGAATTAGATAAAGACTCAAAATGGCCGTTGAAATTAAATAAAATGAAAGCTTAATTTTAAGAGGAAAAAATATTAAAAAAATCAAATTAGTCATTGGGGACAGGTATTAAGATAAAAATATCAAAATAGTCATTAGAGAGAGTTATTAAGATAAAAATAAATGTAACAAAGAGGAGAGGGTTACATCAATTATATTATTTAATAATATCATAGATAATGAGGAATTTGACAAGTAAGGAATTAATTAAAAGAAAACATTGTATGCATATATTGTAAAAAAAAATATATTAAAAAGGAAGATGATGTTGAGATGATAATGATGTATTCTTATAATATAAAATATAAAAAGGAAGATAATGTTGAAATGATAATGATGTATTCTAATAATATAATATGAAAAGAAAATGATATTTTTAATACATCCATCTTCACTCAAAGTTGACAACAATGTTCATATATTGTTTTAGGCACAATAATTGCATGATTCAAAAGATATGTTAGTGGTTCTCTCCATTTTGACTATTAAGGAAAGAGAGATAAGGTCAAATTTGGGATTAGGGTCACCCTAAACCCATATATCCTTATCACTACTTTTATGAAAAAGAATGGACATTGGTTATGTAAACAAAGTTTAGTTTAGCATCTAGTTTAATTATGTTTAGGATTATAGATGAAATGGTTTGCCTAGGGTCATCTGGTCTTTTGGGGATTATAATAATTAAGAATTTAAGAGAAAATCATTTCGATCCAAGTATACATGTCTAGTGGTGTGGAGTTTTCTTGGTTTAGAAGAAAGATACGACCTTGGTAGTGAACCTATTGCTTCGTTATTCCTAGGAAAGTAAAAAAGGATTAGTTGCAATATCCATTGGCCTAGTTGATAGCTCATTGTCAATGTAAAAATAAATAAACTATGCATTTTATTTAGATAGATGATAAGACTGAGGGTTTATATTATTTAGATAGATGACAAGACTGAGGGTTTATATTATTTAGATAGATGACAAGCCTAAGGGTTGGCTCAATCAAACTTTTCCAAAATTGTTGGGATTTTGGCTAGTTCCATGCCTATAGGTGCTTGGTTTGAATCCCCTTGTGTTAGGAACACTAGCCTATGCTGACAATTATACTAAGGATGCCATCTATGAATTGGGGAAGTTTCCCTACAAGGTTTTATTTTAAAAAAGGACAAATGAATATGCATAAGTGTTGAAGCAATGACATGACTCAAATATCTCTAATACAAAAATGTATATTGCCCTTATTATCCCTACCATAGGCATAGAGGGACTATAATGATCGATAACTCATTGAACTGACATTAGTTTGTACTTTGACCAGAAATATTTGCATAATATTTATTGTTGGGGATAGGGAACCAAAAACATTGAATTTTATATAATAAAAAATACCATATATGTAGTGACCTAATTGGATAACAGATTGGAGGTCTTATTGCCAGCTTCACCATTCCCAATGTTTTATATGTTACCATATCCAAAAAATTTCATCGTCTATAGTCTTTTTGAATCACATATTTTTCTTATGCATTGCTTGAGGGTGGATTAATGCTAGCATTAGTTCGAATGTTTCTCTTAGCATTTTTCTGCTGCCATTGTCTTAGATCATATACATTGATTTTTTTATTTGTGCTAATCATATTGAAATGTTTAGATATCCAAGATTTATACTGATCAATAATTCCAAAGTTTATAATGTCGTTTCCGCATGTATTTTTATTGAAATGTATTGACACTTTTTTTGAGGTACTTGAATACGCCTGACAGCTTAAATGTTTACATGACACAAGGTCCTCCAATAGGCCTGATGACTTAAATGTTTACATACCATGAGGTTCTTAGATAGCCTGACAGCCTTAAATGTTTATCTAAATACGCTTCACATAGTACATTTTTCCTCGAAATTTTCCATACAATGTTGCAGTGATTTTTCACAATGTATCTTTCATCCTTGGTCTAGCCTTGCAATGCAATTTCGTCATTGTTGAAGCTACATACATTGTTTACTGGTTCAATGAGTGCTTCTTCTTCACTGGTTCGTTGATTGTTGCTTGTTGTTGTTTTTTGGTTCACAATTCAACCTGCGCTTTTTCCTTTCATTGTTTCGAAGTAAGTTTCCATGCCATAGTTTCATTTTCTATTCCTTCTTTGATGTTCAGTGTTTGCATTTTGCAAGTAAGAATGATTGTTTATTTCTACTGGCATGCTCGTCGTATGTTACCAGTTTCTTTTGTGCTTCGACTGCAGTTTTGTAATCATTGGAGATACATATGTTGTTTACTAGTTCGGTGATTATTGCTTGTTCGTTGGTTCGTCGATTGTTGGTTGTGTTTGTTTGGCTCAAGTTTACGCTTTGGGGACCTAGGGCTGTAGTTGGGATTATTCGTGCTTTCTCATTGGTTTGGTGCTTGTTGTTTTCTTTTGTTTGATTCGGCTTTGCAGGGTTGGGGTCCTACACTGGTAGTTGGAGCTGGTTTATTATTATTATTATTATTGGGTGCTTTACGATGTTCAGCCCCTGCACCCACAGGTGGACATGCAATTGTGTTATTTTCCCTATTTGGCGAGGTCGATGTATGTTCTGCTCTGAGATTTTGTTGGTTCTTCGGTGTTAACATGATAGAAAATAGTTGCATGGAAAATAATTTTGAGAAGTACATGTGAAATTGCAATATCCACTGTTTTTTGTTAAAATATATAGGCTGCATTTGTAAACCATGTATGATGAAATGTGCCCATATGAAAATACATGTTGTTTATCCTCTACACAGATTGGTGTGCCCATGATGCAATTTGTCTTGTACTTGAGATATGATATGTACAATAAAGATTCTGCAAAATTATATTTCCATGTCCGGAACCATATCTCGGTAGTTTGCCCCGGAAAACCAAAATCTTGTGTCGTGGGCACAACAATCTGTGTAGGGGATAAATAACATGTATTTCCATTGGTGAAAACATGTCCAGATACATTGCCATAGAAAAACAAAAAATGTTTAACTACGACCATGCAATTTCGTAATATTTTGTGGCTTGTAATATATTTTGGGCATGGAAAAAATTACAAATTTACAACTATGGAAGGAGAAGCACAAAGGTTCATGCTTCTACCTATATTTTAGACTATTCATTGAGTCCCTTTTACTATATGTACATATTACTTGTTCTCCGGTGCATACCAACTTCCATTCATGTTCATTGTATTTTGTGCATTCCCACATTCAAACAAGCAAAATAGACGGAGAAAACGATGGAGTCTTGACTGCATCGGTTGAAGAGGAGATATAAAGGTGCATGCTTTCCTATCTTTTAGACTATTTGTTGAGTCTCTTTTACTATATGTACATATTACTTGTTCTTCAGTGCATACCAGTTTCCATTCATGTTCATTGTATTTTGTGCGTTCCCACATTCAAATAAACAAAATAGTTGGAGAAAACTATGGAGTCTTAACTACATCGATTGAAGAGGAGATAGAAAGGTGCATGCTTGTACTATTATTTCATATTTTGTTGTTTTGTATTCCATTTATTGTCTGTATATGTGTTCACCTAGTTTATTGTATGTAGATGTTGCGTACCTTCCTACATAATAACTTATCTTCATTACATGTCTTCCTACATACTAACCTACTTCATGTGCGTTGTATTTTCCCTGCATTGCTACATTTAAACAAACATAATGGATGGAGAGGATGATGGACTCTTTGGCGGAAATGTAGACGAGGAATTACAGAGGTGGATACCTATACTCTTATTTCATATTCCAGTGTTCATTTTTTCATTTACTAGCTGTATATTTGTTGTGCTTGTTTTGCTGCTTTGCACCTTTTTTATCTATTTTTTCTTTGTTATTTTCTTCCTTCAAATATAATATATTTTTGCATATTGTCATGTGAATCATATTTTGTTTGTTGTTACATTGGAATACATATAACTTTTTCTCTTTCTTTTACATGTCTGTCTTCATACTAAGTTTCCTTCATGTCCATTGCATATTCGACGTTGCTACCTTGGAAGAAACAGGTTGGTTGGATAGGAAGATGAATTTTTTTGTGCAACAATAAAGGGTTCTATGGTACAATCTTCGAAAAGGTATACCAACTATGATGGTAAATTAAATATACAAACCGGGTGGGGGCATATAATATTAGACTAGAAAATGATGACTTGGCAGCAATGGGCCTTTTTTCTTGGCAACAATGGGCCTTTTTTCCCTCCCTATTTCTACATTTTCCATTTTGTATTGTCCCTTTTGTTTTCTAATTAATCTACTTAGTGGTCTTTTTGAAAATGCCTTGGTTCTCCGGTTGGCGGATGAATGGTTTCACATGTATGATCACGCTTCTACCTTATTCCATACTTACCCACTTTGTCGATTGCGGGTGTCGGGCTCTAGGGTTCAACATTGCTCCCCTGGATTTTGGGGGTCTGCGATATACAGATTGCCCGTGGTGCCCCACCCTCATGCCCTATTTATTGTTACACATTTTTTCAGTCAAAAAAATTAGATGCATACAATTTTATGCTTGTTCAGACCTTCTGATGGACAATATATAATGCATATGCTTGTTATAATTATTTTGTAGTAGTCACCATTTTAATAAAAAGAAAAATAAGAGAATGGGGATAAATATCTTATTTCCCCAAAACATACCTCCTTACTTAATAGTCACATGATGATTCAAATAATTTGCACATGGTTCAACAAGAATGCATTAGGTGACCTTATTTAGTCCATCTGATGTTCATATACACATTCTTGCATCAGAAAAAGTTGGACTAGTGACACAGCCATGAGCAGTCAGTCATCCCAGACATCAACAAATCGAGAAGGCCAAAGGTAAAGATGCATACGCTTTTCTCCTAGTATTTTTACCAAACAAATATCATTGACTATTTATTCATCTATGGCATGGTGAATATGTTGATTTCATTTGCAATACATGGTTTGCAGTTCACAAGAAGTATCAACAAGTACAAGCGAGACACTGAACATAGCACAGGTTCCACAGACTAAGAGGTGTGGTTGAAAAACTCTAGATCCATAGTTCATCGAAGCTATGCGTGTACTTGTAGATTTATGCTAGTGAAACAGTAATACAAAAAAAATAAATGCACACTACCATTCACTTTAGTTTTCCTGTTAAACAATTGTCACCAGGTCTAGAGTTGTAACACCCAAAGTACTATCAATAGAGGGCTTGAACAACCGAAAAACTGGATAAGTGTTCTTCGGGGACATAATGGTCCTCTATAGCACCTACTTGGACAAGGAAAACAAAACTAGATCCATTATGCATGCTGACATGACAAACATAGAGGCCATGATGACAGTGACACTGACTATTCCTACACAACTTGTCCAGAAACATGCAGAAAAGATATTGTCAGGTATTGGGATATCCATTACAAATTTTTATATATTTCCCAAAACAGTATATGACCATGGTGATTGTGATCATATTATTTCTCTCAACGAAACAAGTGTTGTGGAAAAAAATTCTCGGACGTGACTATTAGCTAGCTTGCACAGAGAAGTGATATTTACCCAATCAGAACCATTGATGCAACTGTCACACTAGAGAAAAAACTTGGCTCACAACACATTCTCCATATAAAGGATGGAGAGTCAGACAACAACAAGGCAATGGTACCACTATCCATATCCAATTTTTTCCTTTACTTTTGCATGTGCATATATCTCGGGTAAGTTACACAAATATTGCACTGTTCCATGTTGCAGTTGCAAATTGTTCGATACCTATTCAAATTTGTTCTCGTCAATGGAACAACAATTGCATAAAGGGTAGTTTCCACTTATGCTCTTCAAAAATATAACAAAGAAAAGGTATGCTAGAGAAAGGATCTTTCGCACAACCCAAGCAACGTTTGTAACAAAGTTGCAACCAGATATAGCACATGATCTGAAGAAACTAGCGAGGTCTATAATTGTTGTGCGTATACATCCCACAAAATCATCCTCACTTTGCTTATACAAATAGCCTTCACCAAATTTCTACGGCTTTTATTTTTTTATTTTTTTTTAGGGGAGGGGGTGCAGTTGTGTATTATATTGTTCAATGTATTAATTCCTATGCTCGCATTCCCAAGTTGAAGGTGTTTTGGTTGCAACAAATGCATACTTGACTCCCTTTGAACTTGTATGTGTGAAATGAAACTCTCTTGCTTCTGCTTCCACTTTGATACGTGATGATACGATTGATTATCTGCGATGCGGTGAAAAATGTCCATATATATATGGGAATTGCCTCAATGCTGCCATCCGAACCATGGGCAACACAACCATGCATTGTACAGTTAGGCAACCTCTGTTACAAAATGTGCTTCCTAAGTTGGGAGAATTGTCATATGAAACATATCTACAAAAAAAGGAAAGCAATATCTACATGATGCGTGACTTTTAGATACAAAACACATTTACCTTAAATGAGGACAATACAATTTTGCATATCGATTGAAGAAGGGAAAAAAAAAAAAACATATCAAACTTTGGCAGGAAACAAAAATATCTCACGTGTCTCTGTAATATTTCTTCAATGTCTAGATGAATGTTGGTCGAAGTCGAGTACTTGAGATTTCATGTGCATAAGATTGCTCAGTCCAAAAGTGGGAAGCATGGAAACAAACCACATATATCCCATGGCCCTAGTTATTTTCTCCTGGGAACATATACCAGATGTAAGAGAAAATGAATGTCGTGACGTATTTTCTTTGTACATCAAATTGTTTGATGCAAAGGTCGATGTGTCCTGTTCTATTGAATCTTATGGGAATTTGCTTGTGGCCTATTTGAATTTTAGTTGGTTCTTGGTTGTATGATTCATCTGTTAATTTGTATATCGTAGAACTACGAGTGTTGTTTGGAGGACACAGGACAATAGAATTGCAATTTTTTTTCCACCTAGCCCGCAAATCTGCTTATCAATTTGTATGGCACTGTGACACAAATGTAATATGTGGCTTATTTTAGAATTTTTCCTTGATCGATGAACTTGGTAAAATTAATCTCGTGGAATAATTTGAAATCAACGAATATATACTGTGCGAAGTCCAATTGTTCTATTGTATCGACAAGAGCCCCTTAAAATTCAAATTGGTCATTGTTATGCTTGCAGTGATAGAATTTAAAAAAAACTTTGTTTTATTTCCTTCATTTTTTTAAAAATAAGCGATTTAACATCCTTTGATAATTTTGTGTGATTAAATTGCACACTATCAATATTTAATTTTAAAAATTTAGTATTTGAAAATAATTTTTTTATATAATGTTAGATAGGATGACCATTCATAAACAATCACAATCTTGAGCCCTCCAATCCTAGAGTCCGTTTGTCAATTTGTATATCGCAGAACTCGGAGTGTTGTTTGGAGGACATGGGACAATAGAAGTGCAATGTTGAGCTAGCCAGCCCTCAAGTCCGCCTGCTAATTTGTATATTGCGGAACTCTAGGTCATATTTGTAGGACACATAGCAATAGAGGCCAAATTTTGAGCTCACCAACCAGAGAACCTGCGATCCAAAAAGTGGCTGAGTATGGAATGAGGGATCTATCCATGCTCTATAAAATCTCATGTCCATACTTTATAAAAGTACATTTTTATTATGTATTACTTGTTTGTCGAAAAATTTCTTGGTGCGGAAGTTGGCAAAGGAACGTGTTCATATTTCCACTTACTTTTATATCACTAGCCCGACCGACCGCTTCCCCATTTCAAATTGTACAAATTGTTTTGTCTAATTAAATTGTACAATATCAATGTTTAAGATTAATAATTTAGTATTGAAAATAATGTATTTAGATAATGTTAGATAGTTGATAGGGATTACCATCCGTAAACAATCGCAATCTTGAGCCCACCAACCCTAGAGTCCTTATGTCACTTTGTATATCACGGAACTCCAACTGCTGATTGGAGGACTTAAAACAATAGAAGTGAAATGTTGAGCCAACCAACCCGTGAGTCCGCTTGTCAATTTGTATATTGCAGAATTATCGGTGCTATTTGTAGGGCATAGAACAATACAAGCCCAATTTTCATCCCACCAGCCCGAGAACCCGCGATCCAAAAAGTGGCTAAATATGGAATGTGGCATCCATACATGCTCTATAAAATCTCATGTCCATACTTTATAGAAGCACATATTTAATATGTATTACTCATTTTTCAGAAAATTTCTAGGTGCGCAAGTTGGCGGATTCACATCTTCAGATTTGACCTACTTTTATATCACTAGCCCGACCGACCCCTTCCCCGTTTCATATTGTACAAAATTTTTGGCTCGCGGTTTTCCAAATAGGCGAGTTACCAGATAGGTGGGTTCAATATTGATAATTTTTTGTAATTCAATTGTACAATATCAATATTTAATATTAATCATTTAGTATTTGGCTAAGTATGGAATGAGAGATCCGTACATGATCTATAAAATCTCATTTCCATACTTTATAAAAGAACATATTTAGTATGTATTACTCGTTTCCTCAAATTGTTGTTTGGAAGACACATAACAATAGAAGTGCAATGTTGAGCCAACCAGTCTGCAAGTCCTCCTGTCAATTTGTATATCACGGAACCCTGGGTGCTATTTGCAGGATACAGAGTAATAGAGGCCCAATTTTGATCCCGCCAGCCTGATAACCCATGATCCAAAAAGTGGCCAAGTATGGAATGCAAGATTCATACATGCTCTATAAAAATATCATGTCCATACTTTATAAGAGTACATATTTAGTATGTGTTACTCATTTTTTAGATAATTTTTAGATGCGAAAGTTCGCAGATTCACTTCTTCACATTTCACTTACTTTTATATCATCATCCCGATGGACCGTTTCCACATTTCATATTGTAATAAAAAAGTATAAACTACCCGAAGTCCAATTGTGCTATATTATCAACAGGAGGGCCTTAAATTTCAAATATCCCGCAAGTCCTCTTGTCAATTTGTATATCGTAGAACTCTGGGTGCTATTTGTAGGGAAAAAAACAATACAATTTAACAAAACATTATCAAATATTAATAATGAATACGATGAGATAGTTCTTCTCATCACAACAATGGTCGCAAAAGTCTTAGAACATAAATGAATATGATATTTAATATTAATATTATAGGATATATATATCATTAATTTTACTTTATAGTTTATTTATTAATAATTGAACTATGTTTTCCTATCGAATCAAGTAGCCTTGAGATGATACCTAGCCACTTTTTGGATCATAGCTTCTCAGGATGGCGGGCTCAAAATTGGGTTTGTATTGTTCCATGCCCTACAAATAGCACCCAGAATTCCGTGTTATACAAATTGACAGGCGGACCTACGGGTTGGTCGGCTCAACATTGTACTCCTATTGTTCTGTGTCCTCCAAACAACACTTAGAGTTCCGCGATATACATATTGACAGACAGAATCTAGGGCTGGTGGCCTCAAGATTGCACTTGTTTACGGATGGTAATCCCTATCAACTATCTAACATTATCTAAAAACATTATTTTGAATACTAAATTATTAATATTAAATATCGATACTGTACAATTTAACTAGACAAAAAAGTTTGTACAATATGAAACGGGAAAGTGGTCGGTCAGGCTGGTGATATAAAAGTAAATGAAATCTGAAGACGTGAATCTGCCAACTTCTATAGAAAGAAGTTTTTCGAAAAAATGAGTAATACATACTTAATATGTACTTTTATAAAATATGGACATCAAACTTTATACAGCATGTACGGATCTAGCATTCCATACCTAGCCACTTTTTGGATTGCGGGTGCTCGAGCTGGCAGGCTCAAAATTGGGCCTCTATTGTTATGTGTCCTACAAATAGCACCCAAAATTCCACGTTATACAAATTGACAAGCGGACCTGTGGGTTGGTTGGCTCAACATTGCACTCCTATTGTTTCGTGTCATCCAAACAGTGGTTGGTGTTCCGCAATATACAAATTGACAGATGGACTCCAGGGCTGGCGGCCTCGAGATTGCGATTGTTTACGGACAAATTGATAGACAAAATCCAGGGCTGACGACCTCAAGATTGTGATTGTTTACAAATGGTAATCAATATCAACTATCTAACATTATAAAAAAACATTATTTTTAGTACTAAATTATTAATATTAAATATTGATATCGTACAATTTAATTAGACAAAAAAGTTTGTTCAATATGAAACGGGCAAGTAGTTGGTTGGGCTAGTGATATAAAAGTAACTGAAATCTGAAGAAGTGAATCCACCAACTTCCGTAGAAAGATTTTTTTCTGAAAAAACAAGTAATACATACTTAATATGTACTTTTATAAAATATGGACATCAGAGTTTATACAACATGTACGGATATCACATTCCATACCTAGACACTTTTTGGATCGTGGGTTCTTGGGCTGGACAACTCAAAATTGGGCTTCTATTGTTCTGTGTCCTACAAATAACACCCAGAATTCTACATTATAAAAATTGACCAGTGGACCTGCGGGTTGGATGGCTCAGCATTGCACTCCTATTTTTTCGTTTCATCCAAACAATAGTTGGAGTTCCGTGATATACAAATTGACAGATGGACTCCAGGGTTGGCGGCCTCAAGATTGTGATTGTTTATGGACAAATTGACAGACAGACTCCAGGGCTGGCGGCCTCAAGATTGTGATTATTTATAGATGGTAATCTGTATCAATTATCTAACATTATCTAAAAACGTTGTTTTCAATACTAAATTATTAATATTAAATATTGATATCGTACAATTTAATTAGACTAAAAAAAAAATCAATATCAAATGGGAAAGTGGTTGGTCGGGCTGGTAATATAAAAGTAACTAAAATCTGAAGATGTGAACCCGCCAACTTCCGCACCAATAAATTTTCCGAACAAATGAGTAATACATAATTAATATGTACTTTTATAAAGTATGGACATGAGATTTTATAGAGCATGTACGGATCCCACATTCCATACTTAGCCACTTTTTGGATCACGGGTACTTGGGCTGGCGGGATCAAAATTGGGCCTCTATTTTTCTGTGTCCTACAAATAACATGCAAGAGTTTCGCGATATACAAATTGACAGGGGGACTTGTGGGTTGGTTGGCTCAACATTGCACTTATATTGTTGTGTGTCCTCCAAACAAAACTCAGAGTTCCGCGATGTACAAATTGACATACAGACTCTAGGGCTGGCGGGGTCAAGATTGTGATTGTTTATGGATGGTGATTCATATCAACTATCTAACACTACCTAAAAACACTATTTTCAATACTATTGATATTAAATATTGATATTGTACAATTTAATTATATAAAATTATTAAAAGATGTTAAATATCTTATTTAAAATAAAAACCCGCGTATTCAGAAATTGTTGTTCCAAAAATTTTGTACAATATGAAACGGGGAAGAGGTCAGTCGGGCTGGATAAAAGTGGGTGGAAATCTGAACACGTGTATCCGCCAACTTTCGCACCTAGAAATTTTCTGAAAAACGAGTAATACATACTAAATATGTACTTTTATAAAGTATTGACATGAGATTATATAGAGCATGTATGGATCCCTCATTCCATACTTAGCCACTTTTTGGATCGTAGGTTCTATGGCTGGCGGACTCAAAATTGGGCCTCTATTGTTCTGTGGCCTACAAATAACACCCAGAGTTCCGCGATATACAAATTGACAAACGAACTTGTGGGCTATTTGAATTTTAAGGCCCTTGTGTTGATATGATAGCACAATTGTACTTCGGGCAGTTTATATTCATTTATTACAATATGAAACAGGGAAGTGGTCCATCAGTATGTTGATATAAAAGTAAGTGAAATGTGAAGGCATGAATTCGCCAACTTCTGCACCTAGAAATTCCCGCTTGTTCCGTGGTATACATTTTGCACCCAACAATTCCAGACTCGCGGGTTGGAAGAATAATGGGTTCACATTTATAGTCATGCTTATGTTTCATGAGTCTGACTAACCGTGACTTGAGATTTAGTAATTTACAGAATATTATAGTACCAAGATTTATTACTCGTTTTTCAGAAAATTTCTAGGTGTGGAAGTTGGCGTATTCACGTCTTCAGATTTCACTTACTTTTATATCACCATCCCGATGGACCGCTTCCCCGTTTCATATTGTACAAACCTTTTTGGCTCAAGGTTTTCCGAATAGGTGAGTTACCGGAGAGGCTGGTTCAATATTTTGTTTCCATTGTTTCGTCGCCTGCAAACAACACTTTGACTTCCACGATCTACAAATTAGAAAAAAAATTGAAATAAAATAATATATACTATGTGAAGTCTAATGGAACAATCATATCAACAAGAGGACATTAAAATTCAAATTCATCGTTGTTATATTTTTGGTGAAGTTAACAATACATAAACTTTACTTAAACATAAAACAACGATTTTCTTGTAATTTTTCGATGCTTCTCTTATACAAACAGATCCAAGAAACTATAAACATCGCTTGTTGTATCTATTCCTTGATTGAATAACCTATTAACATGTTTAATGCACTCCATAGTTACCGTTAAGAACATCAATGGTGCTTTCTTACAACAATTCTCGCTTTCAAAAATTTCCATTCGCTTTCTCTTTTCCCTCTTCTTTCCCTTTCTTACTTGTTTTTTCAGAAAATGTCTAGGTGCGGGATTTGGCGGATTCACATATTCATATTTCCATTTTTACTTTTATATCACTAGCCTGACTGACCGCTTCTCCGTTTCATATTGAACAAAATTTTTGACTCGCGGGTTCCTGCATAGGCGGGTATATCTCCTGGCCCTTTTTTTGTGACCCGCCCGACCACTTTCCATACTTGGGCATTTCTTGGAATTTGTTTCACGGGTTGGTAGGTGGAAAAAATGTACAATTCTTGGTCACAATTTTCCATCACCACTACCTTCGTACTTATTTCCATATATGCAATTATTAATCTATAATGCTAGAAGATTTGTCATTGCTACGAATTAAACCAAGATTTGTGGAGAAGAGTGTTATCCTTTCCAAGTATTCATTTCAAACATGATGCAACTTGTATCATGCGCTGACCGGATGGCACCTTTAAGAAATCTCTAATTCTTAATCTCTCCTTTTTTTCACCGCCACCTTCACACTTTTTTCTAAATATGCAATTAGTGAGCTTTAATGGTAACAACTCATTCCGCATGAACCCTGGAGATTGTGATTGATCAACGAAAGGCTCGAGGAGATCTTCCATTGATACACATTAAACCATAATTTATGGGGGGTTATATTATCCCTCCCCAATTTTCATTTCAAACATCATCTGGAGCAAACAGAAAAATTCTCGTTAACTTGTGGCAGCAGTTCTGTCCAGATACATTAAACACATTAAGGCATAATGTTAAGAGGTTCTAGTATTCCAGGGCATATTCTTACTACTCATCTCCCTCCTCCCATGAGAAAAAAAGGAGATGGTCCCTTGGTACACTGAGATATATATTTCAAGACAAATAATTCCAAGGCAACCTTGCCTACTCAGAGAACCTACTCAGTTGCATTGATGGCTGGTGTAGAGGTTGATCTCATGGATTTCGAGCCGGAAGAAGATGATCTGATGGACGATGATATAAAAATGGATAATGGAAATGTAGAGACGGTTCCCACTCCTTCACCCAAATTGAAATCAAACATAATGGGTAGAACTTCTCGGCATAGTGATGGCGTTCCTGCAACACAAAAATGAGTTTTAGAAAAGAAACTGATGCCAAATGCAATATCCTCTTTGCAACTTGAAAGTAGAAATTCCATAGGTCCAAATTAGTCCATTCTAGGTGGAAGACTTTCACTATATGGAAATGATAAGTTGATTCTCCCAAAGATATATTTCAATCCAAAAAAATATTCAATTACGGGAATGTTGTCCTGTTCTCTGGATATACAATTAACATCTTCGGAAATGAGGACCAGAACTCCCACTGGTGCAAGGAATATTTCTACTAGTCATATCCTTCCACCCAGAATGGACTAATTTGGGCCTCTGAAATTGCATGTGCAATCCGTGTTCCTGAAGTTTTTTCGATTGTGTAGAGGTTGTTTCTAGTTGTCTCCTAACTTTCACTTAAGGGCTATTCCATTTTCCCTGCGATGTTTTTCGCGTTCTTCCTCACGGGAAGCTTGTGAAAACTATCAATTTTACCACAGGATGATTCATCGAGGAGAAAAATGCAAGGGTCCTACATATTGTGGATCCCGTGCCTATGTTTGTGGTAGATACGTTCAATGTTTTGGCCTGAAGAACTAGGTCCAATTTCTAAGGATAGATGTACAATACTCGGTGTTTTTTTTTTTTAATGGATTTGGTATTAAAAAAAATTGCCTTGGAGTCTTCGTTGTTGGTTCTTTTTTGGATTTAGTGTCTCTTCTCATTGGCATGGTTCAGTGGTCTCATAGTTCTTCGATCTTGTATTTACTTAGGTAATTTGTTCTAAGATGGAGAATCTAACAATTATATGACAATGTATTGTGTCAATCCACCAGGATTTTATGCAAACAAAAAATGGATTACACACAATTTCAAACCAAAGTTCAATTCTATTCAAAATGTATAGAGAGCATAGCAATACCAATGTACAATGTTGCAACAAAATAGTCATCATTGTTTCTAGACATGCAATTATTGAGTTTTAATGCTAACAACTCATATTGCAAGAAGTTTAATAATTAAGTTAATATGTTACAGTCATGGAAGAATGTATCAAGAACACAATTACACCCACATATTGCAATAAAATCGAATCTTCAACAAAGCATTTGCCGACAATTAGTATAAATTTAAGTTTACTACTTAAGTTAATATGTTACAGTCATGGAAGAATGTATGAAGAACACACTTACACCTACATGTTGCAACAAAATCTAATATTTAACAAAGCATTTGCTGACAATTAGTAGAAAATGATGGTTTTGCAACAATAGGGTATGTTTGAAACCAATTCGTTCTTACAAAAACTATCCTCCGCCTTTCTATTTTCCCACTCTTTTATCTCCTGTAGTTTCTCTTCCTAGTTACTTAATCATTTTTTCCCCCGAAAATCCCTTGCTGCATGGGTTGGCGAATTCACGCATTTCGACCGAGCGCTTCCCCTTTGTCTAAATTGGGCCTTGATTTTTCTGTGTCCTACAAGTAGAACCCAGAGTTCCTCGATATACAAATTCACTGGCGAACTTGCGCACTGGCTGGATTAACATTGTACTTCTATTTTTCCGTGACCTCCTAACAACATTCACATCTCCGGAATATACAAATTAACACATGGGCTCTAGGACTGGCGACCTCAAGATTGCCATTTTTTACGGATGGAAAAGTGCTAAAACAAGCCACATATTACATTTGCATCACATAAGTTATATTAAAGGGAAAATTATTTCCTCTATAGTTATGTGTCCTACAAACAACACCCAAAGTTCCACACTATACAAATTGACATTCGGACTTGCGGGTTGGTTGGCTAAAAAAATGACTCAAAGTTCCGCGATATACAAATTGACACACGAAACATACAACCAAGATCATATTAATAGTCACTGTTTTCTGTACTCGCCAACTTCGCACTTCTTTCCAAGTATATATCTTGGCAGGAAATGGGATATCTATTACAGATGTGAATATATTGGCCCTTCTTTTCTGTCTTCTATACTTGGCCAAATATCCATTTCTCTTTTCCCTTAACTTTATCTTTCTCGTCACTTATTCATTTTTTCGAAAATGTCTGGCTACGTGCGTGGGTGGACTTGCGGGTTCAGGTTTGTACTCATACTCTTATATCGCGACACCAACCGATTGCTTCCCCATTCCATACCCAGACACTTCTCCAATCGGAGATTCCCGGTAGGCGGGCTCTAGATTGGACTTCTATTACTCCATGACCTGCGAACAGTACCGTCACTTCCGTGATATAAAAATTTACAATCGGACTCAGATCATACTGTCTTCCGTATTACAGTCTACCTATAATGCCATCTTCCTTGGTCCACATTTTGCACTGAAAACTTCCGAGACATACAATTTAACCGTCGGGTCCTCACGTCTTCTGTGGAACTATTGTCACCCCATTTTGAAGCCCGTCTGTCTGCTTTCCATACTTTTCCATTTCTTCAAATTTCTTTCACAGATCGTCAGTTTGGCGGGTTCAAGAAATATCTAGTTCCTAATAATTGTTTCATGTGCCCACACCATTTTGCAAATGGTGATTACCAACTATATATAAGATCTTATTTCTAGGCATGCAATTAGCAAGCGTTAATTTCAAACATCATGGAATGTCATTTGCGCGTCGTCAGGTTGGTTTGTTCACGAATACTTCAATCCTCTCTTTTGAGAACGAGTCTGCCTGACCATTTCCCTATTCCATACTTGGCCACTTTCCTAGAATTCTGCAAATATACAAACCGATTGCTGAACTGCCCCATCATGCTCTCTTTCGTTTTACACGTTTGCAATAAAAAATTATGATACATAAAATTTGACCGTGGAACACTCGCCTCTCCTGAGTATCCTCGTAACCCTATTTTGAATACTGTCCGACCACTTTTCAGACCTTTCCATTCACTCCTTTCTCTTCCCCGTCTCTGTGTGCTTCGCACGTGTCTATAATAAAAGAAAAAAAAAATGTTTTAATATATCTATATCTATATCTATCTATTTATATATATATATATATATATATATATATACATTCCTTATTTCTAAATATGCAATTTCTGACATTTAATTCTAATAGCTCATCGTGCAGGAACCGTATAGATTTTCATTGATGGGCGAAAGGCTCGAGGAGATCTCCTATTAATACCCATCAAACCAAGATTTGAGGGGGGTTATATTATCCCTTTCGAGCGTTGATTTCAAAATCATGGAATGTCGTTTTCCTGTCAATGCCTTGGCATGTTCATGAAACCTCCAATCCTTAATTTCTCTTCACTGCACCCGCCACCTTCACATTTCTAAATATGAAATAAGTAAACTTTATTTCTAATAGTTCATCATGCACCACCCATACAGATTGTCATTAATTAGTGAAAGGCTCGAGGATCTTTCCCATTCATAAGAATTTAACCAAGATTTAACGGAGAGTTACATTATCAGCTCTAACTGTTCATTTCAACTATCATCTGGAGCAAACCAATGTTCTCATAAACCTATGGCATCATCTCGACAACATTTATGTGGAGATACAGTAAACATATTCAGGCGCGAGGACCAGAACGTCCAGTGGTCCAAGGCATATTATTATTACTCAACCCTTGCCACCCATAACCAAAGAAATTTGGACCTATGGAATTGCTTGAGTAGGCCGTGTCCCTGAAGATTTGGATTGTAAGGACCTGGTCTCTTGGTGCGCTGATAAATTTATTTCATAGAAAAGAATTATTCCACTACGATATCACTCTTCTGTTTCTATGTCACCTCAGGTATTTCACCAGATGTTAAGATTGTCGGAGCCAACATTGATGTTCAAAGGAGAAGATTGCAAACAGTTCCTAGAAAAGCATAATAATGGGTTGGACCTCTTGCCCCATTTATTGGAAGACCTGATTCTAGTTCTTGAAGATATCACAAGCTTGCAGGTTAGTTCATTTAGAAATCCATTCAGCAAAATTGTCTAGTTGTTTACAAGAATAACGGGATAGGAGACCATAACAATTGTTTCCCGGATGGCTCTTTATATTTTTTATTTCATAGTCAAGGAACAAGCCATTCAACAAAATCAAAAAATTTGACAAATTTGTGTTCAAAAACGTCAACAAAATCGACAAATTCACAACACATTCTAGCAACTTCAACCTGATATATGTTGAAATCCTAAGAGGGTTCGACCCCGATAATATTTTTCGACAACATTTACAAACACTTGGCCTGGACAATTGTTTTTTCAAAAAACACCTATCCAAAAACATAGACACTGGTGACAACATTCCTACTTCTGATGCCGATGACCTAGACACACTGCAGAGCAACACTAAATTGTACAGGCAACATGGGAAATGCCCCAGTGACAAGAGTGTTCAATCCGTCAATAACACTCCAAAAAGTAGAACATCCCGGAGCATCGCTCCAATGACCCACCACAACAAAAAAGCTACTCAGAGTTCTTCAAACGTAGGAGGAGATAATGACCCTCCTCACTATAAAATTGATAGCTATTAGAAGCTTCCAGTAGACAAGAAGAGAAAGAAAATGTGGAATAGGTGGAAGAGCCATAAATTCAGAGTGAGAACATGGAACTTGAGACTAATCTGGATAGCATTCTTCGCTACCTTGACCAGGCCGGAGACGCCATCCAACATAGTCCCCCAATGGACATATCCTATATCTAAATTCTTGAAGAAGATGAATCCTTCATGTTCCAGAGTGTTGTTTTTGACAGCCAATCCAAAAAATTGATAATTGAGAAAAAATATGTAAAAAATAAGAAAGGAAAATCTCGTTCATAGGTTGACCTTGCCAACATGAGACCGTCCCAAATCTGTCAACTTCACAGGGCGAGTGTAGATGCACTTCATGATTCCATTGGAGGCATCGAGGCCGAGAATTCCAAACTGAAGGACTGGGTCAAGGAATTGGAAGAGGCTTTGATTCCTATGCCATTTCTTGCCAATCCTTTGGCAATAGCCATGCCTGCCACCCCTACAGCCAACTTAAAAGGATCCTCCAACCTCCTTGCATCCTGTAAAGGATATGTGGAGAATAATATCAAGAAAATAATGGAACTGGTTACTGAGGCATGGAAAACATCACAAACCATCACTTCCCTTGGAACTAGGGAACATAGTTTGCTTGAACATTTGCAGGAGGAGTTAATAGATGAAGAACATTTCTATTTAAACACGGTCATTTCTTTTGGCTCGATTGTCAACAATATGACATAAACAAAAAGAAGACAACAAGATCTTCCATCAAAAACCATATCGGTCAACTAAATGCATGCTAGAAAGAAAAAGTGAAGAACCTACATCTCATTGTTCAGTCATGTGAACAAGCCATATCAAAGAAAGATAAATTATTCACAAGGGTGTCAAGAATAAACTTAGCTAGAAGGACCAACGACTTCTAAGACCCTGACTTAATTGCAAACTCCTTTCCCTTAACTAGGCAAGAGTTCGATAAACATGTTGATATGTTTAAGGTGTTGTCTTTGGAAAAGTCTTACAACATCCTTGAATATGATCAAGCTCATGTCAACGACTGGCTAGTCAACTATTCAATACAGAATGAGGAAATTCATCAGGCTCTGTGTAATCTTTCTATCGACTTCCAGAGATTAGAAAATGATCTTTTCAATATAAAAATCTGGAATGAGATCAACGTCGCCCCAATGAGAACCTACATTGAAGAATGGCTCGAAAGGGAATTGAAGTAGGCCACCGATGAAAGGAAACAGACAGTTGCCACGATTCCATCATCCATCGATGACATCAATGAAATGACAGCCATAAGAAAATAGCAAAAGGGCTCATATGTACCATCACTGTAAGTCTACTGATAGCATCCTGCTTTGTTTATCAACCCAGTTATTCCACTTTTTTTTTATAGAAATTTGTAGCCAAACACTTATACCATTCGATTTATTTTTCAAATTATTTTTTTTGCAAGTATTGCACTCAATCTTCTTTCTACAGTCCTGTTTCTTGTACATATTTCCCTTATGGTCAGCGGGAGCCCCAATCCCAGTCTATATGACAAACACATTGAAATTTCCAGTAATATGTAATAGAATTTTATTTTTTTGACATATTTCAAATAAAACTGTTTCAAATGCATTTAAATTTCCATTCTTTTTTATATTATATACTTTCAAAAAATAAATGGTGTTCAAGATGCCACGTGTCATTTATTGCATAAATACCACATGTGCTTCATGTTGCTTGCCATAAAATCAAATTGTATTTTTTCATTTATTGCCACATGTCATTTACTACATGTAATGTTTTTCCTATCCCACTTCAACCCGACAGGGACTATGCTGCCACACAACCTTGTTTATTCTTAGGGTACTCTTTCTTATGATATTGAGTGTATTACTTTGATCTTAATGGAAATATGTTCTTTTAACACCTATCTATTTTAACCTCAAGATGTATCATTTTCTTTTTTAATCAACAATAACCTGATTTAATTAGTTAATCAACAGTTAGAATATGCCAAACATTGTGCTCAAGTGACAAAAAAAGGCTCTATATCATCATTGGAAACTATTCATGGGTTATAGGGATTGGAGTTATTACACATATATAGATTTCAATGACATAAATAATTTGCTGAGTCATAAAGTAATATATAAGTTTCGTCAACTGGGTAAAAGGTTGTGCAAAGTTGTGCAATAAGTTTTATAAACTTTATACAAGACATTTACACAAAACAATTACTATTTCTTGACTTAATCCAAAGTCCAAAATCATGGTGACGAAATTTTGCGTCAATACGCCCTTATAGTTTCTTGTCAGACTAGGAGATATTAGTAATATTTGCAGTTTTAATATGTCCATATCTCATTTAAAATAATCAAGAGAATAAAATCATAATCATTAAAATCATTGGATTAATGTGTAATTAATTCATTTAAAAATAATATGAATTATAGTTAAACCATTTAATCATTGTCAAATTTACTGAATCATAATTAAAATTCAAGTTTCATCGTCATAATAATAGTCAATAATCGAGTCATTTATGAACAAATTCCCTCAAATAATAAGTCTAGTCTGTCATAGTAATTGGATAAAACATGTCACTACACACCCCCCCTCATAAAATAAACTTCATCTCAAAGTGTCAAAAATAGATAAGGAAACTTTTGACACATCTGATCTACATACTCTCAAATAGAAGAATTAGGAATATAGATATCCCATTGGACCTTTACACGATCTACTAAATGGCGTTGAAGCTATCGATTACACCAATCCAAAATGTAGATTATGTTGGCCATCAAGGCCCCCTTTTCCAACATATGTAGATATCTTAGATCAATAACATGCGAAGGATTGGAAATATAATGATGTAAAAATAAAACATGGAAAACATCATGCATATGTTCTAAATATGTAAGTAAATCAATATGATATGCAATAGGTCCCCTTTTATCTAAAATCTCAAAAGGTCCAACATATCGTGGCGATAACTTTTCTCCCTTTCCAAAATTAATTGGACTCTTTTGCAGTCTCACTCGCAAAAATAATTTATCCATGATCTCATAACTTTGATCAATCCTATGTGCATCCACGTAACATTTTTTTCTTCCCCGTGCTTCCTTTAATTGTTTTCATCTACGCCTCCATTTATTGAATTACTTCTAGTCCCATAAGAACTCTATCATCTAGTTTATCCCAACTAAGAGGTGTTCTACATAGTCTTCCATACAAGAAATCAAATGGTTCCATCTTTATAGAACTTTGATAATTGTTATTATAATATCATTAAAATATATATCCTCATAATAATTATAGCCCTTATTACCCATGAGCGGTTTCCAATGATGATATATAACACTTTTTCTGTCACTTGAGCACAACGCTTGTCAGTATCTTATGGTTGTTGATTAACTAATTAAATCAGGCTATGAATAATTATAAAAAATGACACATGTTGAGGTTAAAATAGATAGGTGTTATAGTTACAAAAAGAAACACGTAAAACACGATGTCCCCATGATTATTATTGTGTGTAGGTAAAGAACTATTTGTACACTTATAGTTGTTCAACAATGATATTGAAATAATGCCCTTGCTGATTATAAGCGTTTTTGCCTTCTTTATTGTGATTAAATGGATCACTTGTGATATATTTGTTGTATGATATGCATTATTCAAATATAATTACCCTAAAAATTGTGAGCATGTAGGCAAACCAACTATTTGTATGCCTATAGGTTTTCCCCGGTGAAGGCAAATTTATGCCCTCATCGATCCTAAGTGTCTCTAGTTTCTTTACTACAATTAAAAGGGTTACCTGTATATTTTTCCCTTGATTTGTGTTATTCAAGATCATTGACCTAAACATTGTGAGGGAAAAGGGAAACCAACTATTTTTATGCTTATAGTTGTTTAGTGGTGAGGTTAAACATTATGACTTGATTGATCATAAGTTTGTCCACTTTCTTCACTATGATTGAAGGTGTCACTTGTTATTATATTTTTCCTCTAATCTATGCTAATTGAGATCATTAACTCGAACAATTAAAAGGGTTACTTGTTGTATATTTGTCCCCTGATTTTTGTTATTTAAGATCATTGACCTAAACATTGTGAGGGCAAAGGGAAACCAACTATGTTTATGCTTATAGTTGTTTAGTGGTGAGGTTAAACATTATGACTTGATTGATCATAAGTTTGTCTACTTTCTTCATTGTGATTGAAGGGGTCACTTGTGATTATATTTTTCCTCTAATCTATGTTAATTGAGATAATTAACTCAAACATTGATATCACATCACAAATATGTAAGTTTTCCATGATAAAATGCTTATTTTAGTTTTTAATATTTGTAATATGTACAAAATATTTTATTTAAAAAATTGTGAAACACAATCATCAAACAAAAAATCTAAAACCTAGATACTTTTTTATCTATAACTTTGTCAAACAAAACACAAAATTGGAAAAACTAATAATAAACATTTCTAAAGTTTATAATGAAAAACCATACATAACACCAAATCCATTATTGTAACATTAGAAAATCACATCACATCAACGAGTGAGCTTGAGCCAAGAGGCAAGTCATCCTTAAATGTGGACTCCATGTTTCAAACACACATTTGGAAATATGGGCCCAAATATCATGCATCTTCTCAAGAATCATATTGCAACGAGGATCATGCTCAATCCAAGAGGCAACTCATGCTTAAATGTGGCCTCCACTTTTTAAAGATAAACATAACATTTGAAATTATGATCTCAAATATCATGCATCTTATCAGGGATATGATTTTCATTCTTAAATGTGGTCTCCATGTTTCAAACACGCATTTGGAACTATGGACCCAAATATCATGCATCTTCTCAAGAATCATATTGCAAAAAAAACATTGAGTTGATGGTCCATGCATCAATACTTCTAGAAAAGATCTAAAAACATATGAGGGCCCTCATGATCCTTTTCTCAAAGAAAATAGACTATCTTCCCGGGAGCCTTGAGGAATGCCTATTTTGATAGGCTATCCACTTCTTTGTTTTCTTCTCTATACACATGTGCGAAGGTGATATTTTGGAAAAGCTTGATAAGTTCAATGAGTCTATCCTTCCAACACTCTAGAGAGACCACCTGAAGGCGTCCCTTGCCCTGTAGCCAATCAATGACGATCTTTGAATCCCCCTGTACATGAAGCTCCATAATAGAAAGCCGTGAAGCTAGAGTAAGAAGAGCCCATGCTCCCAGCAACTCTACTCTAGTATCAGTGTCAGGTCCATAGTTGGATATTTATTTATAATATCGATGCTCATTGTTCCTTATAACCCCTCCAGCCCCACTATTTTGGCCCAAAGAAAGAGAAGCCCCATCAAACAAACCGACAGTGCCACCCTCTACAGATAGATGAGGCACCACCCTATGGGCTGGAGCTTTCAACTTTGAATTGTAATCCCCCATAGCAGATAAGGAATGGAAATCCACCTTCTGAAAGGAGGGAATACCATCTTCAAATATAGTAGAATTTCTATCCATCAATATATACCAATAGATGAAAGCTGACAAGGTTGGGTATAAATAATTTTGAGCTTTCCAATTTTTAAAGAACTCAGTTATAGAGTTGCCAGTCCATGCCCCCGAACGTCTTATGGATGTTTTAACCCTTTCCCAGACTGCCTTCGAAAATGAGCACTCTACAAATAGGTGATCTGTTGTTTCAGTACCCTTCTTGCATAAGATACAATAACTCAGACCATTAAAACCTCTATGTTGTAGGTTCTCCTAGGTGAGAATTTTATTCTCAACCACCAACCATGTAAAGAGCTTTATTTTCAATGGACAGTTGCAAGACCACATTGACTTCCTCCAACCTCCAATCACAAAATTTCGTTTCTTTTTTTTTGTAGCCTCATAAACATTTTTGACAGATATTAGTGCCGATGAGTTGCCACTTGTCCATTTTAGTTCGTCCGGCCTCACATGCATTTGAACACCAGTGTTTATGAGAGCGCGATGAAAAGTATTCCGTTCTGAAGCTAGATTCCCCTCTAATTCCAATTCATCACTTGTATACCAATTTGAGCATATCATTCCC
>CBVK0101963409.1:0-25390 GCA_900067695.1 Picea abies | reverse complement strand
TTTAATATTAATCATTTAGTATTTGAAAATAATGTTTTTTAGATAATGTTTTTTATAGCTTCCAATCTGAAACTCCACTTCACATTGCTCATTCACTATCAACTAATGTCTCTTTTGCAACCATGAAACCTTGTATGGAACAAGGTGTGTTGTATTTTTCAAAGCCAACTTTTCAACCATATATGTACACACCAAATTATTAGTACTTCCACTATCAATAATGACTTTACAACATTTACCTTTTCTTTTATAGTCAGTTATGAAGAGTGTCTTCCTCTATGTAGGTTCCTTTATCTCTTTATGTGGTTTCAACAATATTCTCTTCATCATAAAAGACTCTCCAACTTATAGTACATTCTCATGTACATATGATTCCACACTTTCTTCTTCTACCCGAACAACATTTGCTCTTCCTCTACTGGTGGAAGAATTTTGTAGACATTCATATGATCTATGCCCAAACTTATTGCATCTAAAACATCTGATAGAATATCCCCTACCTCTTTGATAATGTCTTCTCCCTCTGAAATCACCACCTCTTGGTGTTTGTTCTTAATGACATGAGTTTTTGGATTCTACCTTTGGAGTTGAAGATCTTCCTCTGCCACCTTGTTGTCCTTCACCTCTTGCTAAGCTATGACCAATGCTCCTTTGATTATGCTTTCTTGCTAGTTTTGTTTCTTCCTTAAGAACAAACTGATATGATTATTCAATAATGTTAGGAGAAAAAATACCAATTTCATCTTGGATCTCATATCTTAATCCATTAAGATATCTAGAAACTTTCTTAGGATTCTCTTCTATATGGCCAACTCTTATATTCAATTTATAAAACTATTCAGTGTATTCTTTAACTGACATACATTGCTTCTTTAAATTCTTCATTTGTATAAAAATATTAAGTTGATAGTCCTAGGGCATGTATTTACCTTTCAATTTTGCTACCATTCTGTCCCAACTATTTATTTTTGTCTTGACTTTGCTATGTCTCTCAGCTTGTATTCCATACCACCAGAGTAATGCATGTCCTTTCATCTTTGTCACAACAAATTTCACATTTTATTCATCAGATACATTTTCATATTCAACGTACTTTTCCAAAGTACTGATCCAATCCATCAATTCATCTACATTCAAGTTGCCTTCATACAATGTCATCTCCATTCTCGGTCTAGAGATAACTCCCATGATAACTTTAATTAATTTTTCTTCAACGCCTTCTTCTTCAGGATCTGCTCCCTCTTCAACTTCTGCAATTTATTCTTCCTCACTTACATCTCCCAAGTTAGCACCTCTTCATTGAGAAGCCTCCATTGCCTCCAATCGTGCCTAAAGGTTTCTCATTTATTCAATGAGTTCAAAATTTTCAATAGGTCTTCCTTGACCTCGAGATCTTCCTCCATGAGTTCTAAAGGCCATCTTCAATTATCCTTTCCTGGATTTTGTACACTCTCGTACCAAACTAACGACCAATCTATATTGGTTCTCTCTTTAAAAACTCCTATAGTTCTACATAGTTCATTAATTGAACATGAATTCAAATTAAAAGAATAATTTGAAATCACCTCATGTAGGAGCCAAGATTTTTCTTTTCGCTACACAATCAATATGGGACGTCGATCTAGATCTCGGATCCTTTCTAGATCATTGATGGTTCTCAATACAAATTGTTGGCCACCATAGAACTTGATGTCATCTTGACATATCTTGACCTCGAGATGTCGAGAATTTTTATACCTCCAACACCTTAAAACCTTCGATGGCTATGATCCACTGTGAAGAGGGTCATCGATCTTTGGATTCAAAGATTTAATCTTCATCATCCAATATGTTAAAGGGTTTCTTATGTGGTCCACGCTAGAACTATGTGTGGAACCACGTGGATGAGTAAATGGATGTCACATATTTCAGGCCCCCGGACCACGGTGTCTTAGACCTCCTTGTGTTAACCTCCTCGTGCCTTGTTGATATGTGCTAATCCTATGTCGTCAATCTACCACTTCAATCAACGATTAGATCTTAAGCTTGTGGGTCCCCTTTTAAGACTTCAACAATATTGATTAGAGATTGATCACCGTCGATCCTATCATGATCAATGGTGGATCGTTATCCTCCTTATAATGATTCCCTTCACCATTCCCCTTATGCCATGTTTTTCGGACTTAGGTACTTCAGACCTATTCAAATAAATAAGTAACAAAAAAAAAAATGATGTGTGATGCCCGCAATGTTGTAAGTTGTCGATCAAATCCTCCCGATTTAATATTGGTCGTCCACACCTCAAAACATGAATACATAGGGATTTAGACGAGGGTTTTGGTTAATATATGGAACCTCTATGTGCATGATCCTTTCGCTTACAATCATAAATGATTTTGTAACATTGTATATATGATTCATACAAAAACATTGATAATCAAATACCCATAAATTGAAACTTCTCACACTCTTGATCTTTCATTTATGATTGAAGGAATAAAATTACATAGGAAGGCTCAATTCCTTCTTGATCTATTTGATCTATGCACACTTTCACACACTTTCTAACTCCATACACACTCACACTCACTATTCTCACTTATCAAACCTTTAATACAATAAGGAAAAGACCGATCCAATCCATAGAGATAGGATTAGTTCTGACCAAAATTACACAAAGACTACATTTAACTTAAAACCTTCGATGGCTATGATCCACTGTGAAGAGGGTCATCGATCTTTGGATTCAAAGATTTAATCTTCATCATCCAATATGTTAAAGGGTTTCTTATGTGGTCCACGCTAGAACTATGTGTGGAACCACGTGGATGAGTAAATGGATGTCACATATTTCAGGCCCCCGGACCACGGTGTCTTAGACCTCCTTGTGTTAACCTCCTCGTGCCTTGTTGATATGTGCTAATCCTATGCCGTCAATCTACCACTTCAATCAACGATTAGATCTTAAGCTTGTGGGTCCCCTTTTAAGACTTCAACAATATTGATTAGAGATTGATCACCATTGATCCTATCATGATCAATGGTGGATCGTTATCCTCCTTATAATGACTCCATTCACCATTCCCCTTATGCCATGTTTTTCGAACTTAGGTACTTCAGACCTATTCAAATAAATAAGTAACAAAATTTTCAATAGGTCTTCCTTGACCTCGAGATCTTCCTCCATGAGTTCTAAAGGCCATCTTCAATTATCCTTTCCTGGATTTTGTACACTCTCATACCAAACTAACGACCAATCTATATTGTTTCTCTCTTTCAAAACTCCTATAGTTATACATAGTTCATTAATTGAGCATGAATTCAAATTAAAAGAATAATTTAAAATCACCTCGTGTAGGAGCCAAGATTTTTCTTTTTGCTACACAATCAATATGGGACGTCGATCTAGATCTCGGATCCTTTCTGGATCATTGATGGTTCTCAATACAAATTGTTGGCCACCACAGAACTTGATGTCAGCTTGACATATCTCGACGTCAAGATGTCGAGAATTTTTATACCTCCAACACCTTAAAACCTTCGATGGCTATGATCCACTGTGAAGAGGGTCGTCGATCTTCAGATTCAAAGATTTAATCTTTGTTGTCCAATCTGATAAAGGGTTTCTTGTGCGGGCCACGCTAGAACTATGTGTGGAACCACGTGGATGAGTAAATGGATGTCGCGTATTTCAAGCCCCCGGACCGCGGGGTCTTAGACCTCCTTGTGTTAACCTCCTCGTGCCTTGTTGATATGTGCTAATCCTACACCGTCGATCTACCACTTCAATCAACGATTAGATATTAATCTTGTGGGTCCCCTTTTAAGACTTCAACAATATTGATTAGAGATTGATCACCGTCGATCCTATCATGATCAATGGTGGATCGTTATCCTCCTTATAATGATTCCCTTCACCATTCCCCTTATGCCATGTTTTTCGGACTTAGGTACTTCAGACCTATTCAAATAAATAAGTAACAAAAAAAAAATGATGTGTGATGCCCGCAATGTTGTAAGTTGTCGATCAAATCCTCCCGATTTAATATTGGTCGTCCACACCTCAAAACATGAATACATAGGGATTTAGACGAGGGTTTTGGTTAATATATGGAACCTCTATGTGCATGATCCTTTCGCTTACAATCATAAATGATTTTGTAACATTGTATAGATGATTCATACAAAAACATTGATAATCAAATACCCATAAATTGAAACTTCTCACACTCTTGATCTTTCATTTATGATTGAAGGAATAAAATTACATAGGAAGGCTCAATTCCTTCTTGATCTATTTGATCTATGCACACTTTCACACACTTTCTAACTCCATACACACTCACACTCACTATTCTCACTTATCAAACCTTTCATACAATAAGGAAAAGACCGATCCAATCCATAGAGATAGGATTAGTTCTGACCAAAATTACACAAAGACTACATTTAACTTACAACAAACTAATTATGATCCTAAAAGATAGGATCTGATCCAAACAAATTCCTAATTTATCTAACTCTTCCACCTCCTATTACATTCGTGGAAAAAATGTCTTCTTCTCGAACACCCTAGACTATTACAAACTAATTAAAAACAATTACAATGAGGAAACCAACTTCCTCTCAGAAAGTTCCCGAGACCTTAGAGGTCAAATACTAGATTGTTGTAGAAGATGCTCCTGCATCAATAAACTAAACAATTTAAATCAATAAATAATAAATTTATGATGATCTCTCTCTCTCTCTCTCTTTCTCCACACACACACACACACACACACACACACACTTGATCTTCTGGAATGAGGTCTTGATTTATAATTTTTCTAGACCCTTTTAAGCTTGGAGTTTTACTAAGTATGTCATATTTATGGGCATTAGAACTTACCATAACCCAAATCAACCTATCTTTATGTTCAATTATTTTGCCCAACTTTTTTATTCTATAAGGAATTTTTTTTTTATTTGTAATTTTTTTTTTAATTCCTCCTTAACTATTGTTAATGTGTCCTCATCTTTTTGTTCATTTATACCAAAAATTATGAGGTTCAAGGCTCTTTTGTTATTCTTATGGTCTAACTCTATGAGCTTATTCATTTCCTCTTTGATAGGTTTGATATCAAATTTGTGTTCCATGCTATTTAGGGCCAAATTGTTAATTAACTTGTCTTATATCTCTTTAATATTGTCCCTAAGATTGTTATTTTCATCTACCTCTTCTTCCTTAGTTGATTGTTTTTTTTCTTTGTTGGGTTTTTATATTTCTTGTAATCTAGCCTCCATTTTGTGTAGTTGAGTCTCAAACCCTGATATTTTATTGTGCTTATGTATCTGAATATTATCTCTGAAGGATCTAAATTTATTATCAAGCATTGCCACTAACTCACTTCAAAGCATTGCTACTAATTCACTTTGAAGTTTGGATTCTCTCTCCTCTACATTTTTCTATTGATTATATAGAGTCATGCAAACGTTTTTCTATTGATTCTATAGATTCATGCAAACTATATAGGGTTACTTTGTTAGGCCTTCCTCTATTAGATCTAGGTATCAACGATGAATTACTCATATTGAAATGAAAAATAAATAAATAAGAAACTTGTCCACCTGATTCATGGAAGGATTTGAATAGTCGCTAATAGAGTTACCGTAGATCAGATTTACCACAAACCAAACTCACCATAGACCCAGAGATAAATATTCACACAATAGCACCACAAAGACAATATTCACCACTCTAGAGATAATATTCATTGTAGAGATTATATATATTTTGATATGTGTCTTTTTATATATATTTTATAATAAAAAATATTTTATTTTTAATAATTAATATGATTTAAGCGTGTATGTTTTCACAGTTGGCCATAATTGTCGAAGAATTTCTAGAAATAAACTATGTAATTGTTTTCGAAACGTCCAACGTTTCAAATAGACACTCCACCCATCATTAGAGATAGTAAAATATTTATGATTAGAAAAGAGTATGCTAGAGAATATCTATAGTGGGTTAAAATAATTAGTCGTTGGTAAAGGGACATTGTGAAAAAGGGTGGGAGAAATTAAATTAGTTATTTTAAATTAAATATCAAATGCATGCTATAAATAGATTAACACTAAGAGATGGTGTGGGTCAATAAATGAATGTTTTGAATAAGAATAGAATAAGATTATTTAAATTGATTTAATACCAAGGTGACAATTTTTTACTAAGAGAGGGAGAGAAACAATAAATAAATGATTGATGGGGAAGGAGAGACGAGAAAGGAGACAATGAAACATAAAAGGGGGTGAAAAAGAATAAATGAGATTAAACCCTAAAATGAAGATGAGGATAATGATAATTAAAAACATAGAAGAGAGTTACCTTGAAATCATGATTAGAGGAAAAAGGTTGAAAGAGAAGAATAAGGCTCGATAAGAATGAAGGGAAGAATGAGAATTATGAATACCAGAGGAAAAGAGAAGGATCGACTAATAAAATTAACATCGACTAGATAGGGGGATTAGCAATCTAGGTATTGAATAAGAGGTTTACATGATTGGATAAGCTTGCAACCATCTTCACAATTGAAGTTGTTAGGGTTCTTTTCAATCTCAAGGGCCTCACAAATGATACGAGAGGAGTAATAGGGAGATTATTCTATAATTTTAGTTTGGTCAAAACAAATTAGGTGATTAGATTTGAAAGAGTGTTCGAAAATAAATGACTTGTTGACTTGGTTGTGATTTTTGTCAGCAACATGTTCTTTGAGTTGGGCTTTGAAAGATCTATTGGTTTGGAACATAATTGGTTTGGAACATATATGATTTTCCATAGGAACACGATATTTGATAGACTCCTAGGCCAGGCATGGGGTCTAATTTGTCATTATAAGTTTTTATTAGTTGCTTCAATGTTTTACATGGCTTGAAAAAAGTTTTGATGTTATTTTTGTCCAATGTTTAAGAAATATGGTCAGTGGTTCCTTGGAAATAGGGTAGAGAGAGGTGGGAAAGGGGTGGGGAAGAGGAATGCATGCTTTTGGATTTGGAGATGCGAGCCAAGTGGAAGCATTTGTTTATTTGGGAGATAGAGTAACCATTGGATAGAAGGGCCTTAGTCAAGTGGGATTTTTCATTTTCGAGAAATTGGGGAGCTGAGATACAGATGGCCTGAGTGACCAGAGTATTTAAAACAAAAAAATTATGGGTTGGATGATGTTGGGAATGGGCATGCAAGTACTGATTAGTGTGAGTCATTTTTCGATAAACTTGGTGGGTAAGGGAACCATCCAGAAGACAGGATATGAGGACGTCCAGAAAAGGAAGAGAATTTTCCTTTTTTATTTTCATAGTGAATTGAATATGGGGGGAATAATTTCGATTTAACAAAGACAAATTTATTATTGTTTTAATTTTAATTTTGTAATATTCACATATTTTGAAATGATTATTATAAACATTATAATATCTTACATACTAAACAACTCAATTTTTATGCTGAAGGCATGTATATAGGGACAAATTTTACCCAAACCCTGTCAACCGGGAGAAACCTATCATCCAAACCACCTTACCACTCCAGATGTCATGCATTTATTTTCCTCTTAGGGAACGCCTCCACGGCCATGTCAAGTCACCACCCCATTCTCGAGGATGTGTTTCATCACTACAACTTTGGCAATGTTTCTAACACTCATCTTGGTTGTGACCTTGGTTCTCTTGCCACACACCCCCAGTATGTTCCTTTCGTAGATGTGTATGACTAGTTTATCAAGGCACCCATGTGTCGGTTTCTTGTGCTGACATTTTGTTGGAAGATGATGTGATTTATGAATCTAAGTATGGGGCAATAGATAGTTGAGGACCAAAAAGTCATAGATGATTATGCTCAAGAGATTTGTGCTATAAAATGGCCACAGAACAAGTCAAATTTGAAATTCAGATTTTTTGTTTTTTATTTTTCATATTTTTTAATTAGATATTTTTAACCACCATAACAATCACATCATGATTAAAAACCTTGTTTTCTGAACATCGCATATTTCAATTTGTAATGTCATGTAATTAAAAACCTTGCTTTCTGAACATCACATATTTCAATTTGTAATGTCAGTCATAGATATAACTATATATATCCCTAACAATCACCAATAAGAAAATATCTATCCATCTTATTCTAATACTATTCAACGAAAAAGATGACCAATTGTCTTTAATCTTCAATCGTCAAGCAAATCATGATATTTGATAAGGTTATTATATTATATTATATCATTCTATATGACAAGATAATTAAAACTTTTTGAACATATTGTATTATGTTGTTGCTTATTTCAAGCATTGTATACGTAATCTGAAAGCAACTTTCACATTATTGCATATTGGAGTTTTCTCAGTCCATGGCCATAAGATTTAAAGAAACAAAGAAACTCAATGTTTCAAGTTTCATTCTTGTGGAGTTTGCGTGTTACCATTTTATAGATAAAAAAATAATTTGTAATAACCTTAAACATGTCGCTTAGTTAAACGAGAAGCAAGTACTTTACCTTTAATATTCCCTAAAAGAAAGAAAACGGAATCCCTAAACTTTTTATAAAATTAATTAAAACAAAGACTTAAGACTTATGAAAGAATAATAGCTTTTAATTTTGAACATTTATTAAAATATAAAGTATTTTAAAAATTAATGTGCATGTAGAATTATGTGTTGAGATATTAATATGCAATATGTAATAGAAATAAATAAATTTTAGAAGTAGATGCTAACAAGTAGCGTATATTTACTATATTAGTAATGAATGTGCATGTACAATTTGACAATGAAATGTTAATCAATAGTACATATTTACGAGAGGTGTATTGTGTTCTAAGTCACTAGTTGAATGTATGATGCAAGTTGAGTAATATTAACAATTTAGTGCAATTTAAGAATGGAATGCTAACAGGAAATGCTTATTTGCTATATAGTCTGAGTGGGTCTAATGGTTAAGAACATGTGTTTCCTCTTAAGAGGTCACAGGTTCAAATCCAGAGGGGGGTAGGGTATGTATACCTTCGTAGACTTTATCAGTCAAATCGCTGGGCGGAGGGGGGTCCCTTGTCCCACAAACAAAGGGGTCTCATACACCAATTTGGTGTGTTGGCTTGGCCGTGACCTTAAAAATAGATTAATATTATTATCATTACTATATTAGATTTTCAGTAATAAATATGTAATTCTACATTTTTTCCATAGAAAATTTTACTTTATATTTATATTAAATATAAATTGTATTTTTACAAAAGATTATCATCATTGAATGCCAAAATACATCCAGTGAAAGTAATTCCACTGCTAGCAACATGACTACAGTAAACCCAAACATGAGCTATAATCTTGTAACATGACTAATAAATCGTCCACAAAGGATTTAATCCAGATGAACACCAGTCAAAACAATACCAAAATAACTAATGTCCCATTAGTGCAGCCGCTAAACTCCCCCCAAAAAACATTGAGTTGATGGTCCATGCATCAATACTTCTAGAAAAGATCTAAAAACATATGAGGGCCCTCATGATCCTTTTCACAAAGAAAATAGACTATCTTCCCGGGAGCCTTGAGGAACGCTTGTTTTGATAGGCTATTCGCTTCTTTGTTTTCTTCTCTATACACATGTGCAAAGGTGATATTTTGGAAAAGCTTGATAAGTTCAATGAGTCCATCCTTCCAACACTCTAGAGAGACCACCTGAAGGCGTCCCTTGCCCTGCAGCCAATCAATGACGATCTTTGAATCCCCCTGTACATGAAGCTCCATAATAGAAATCCATGAAGCTAGAGTAAGAAGAGCCCATGCTCCCAACAACTCTGCTCTAGTATCAGTGTCAGGTCCATAGTTGAATATCTATTTATAATATTGATGCTCATTGTTCCTTATAACCCCTCTAGCCCCACTATTTTGGCCCAAAGAAAGAGAAGCCCCATCAAACAAACCGACAGTGTCACCCTCTACAGATAGATGAGGCACCACCCTATGGGCTAGAGCTTTCAACTTTGAATTGTAATCCCCCATAGCAGATAAGGAATGGAAATCCACCTTCTGAAAGGAGGGAATACCATCTTCAAATATAGTAGAATTTCTATCCATCCATATATACCAACAGATGAAAGCCGACAGGGTTGGGTATAAAAAATTTTGAGCTTTCCAATTTTTAAAGAACTCAGTTATAGAGTTGCCAGTCCATGCCACCGAATGTCTTATGGATGTTTTAACCCTTTCCCAGACTGCCTTCGAAAATGAACACTCTACAAATAGGTGATGTGTTGTTTCAGTACCCTTCTTGCATAAGATACAATAACTCGGACCATTAAAACCTCTGTGTTGTAGGTTCTCCCAGGTGAGAATTTTATTCTCAACCACCAACCATGTAAAGAGCTTCATTTTCAATGGATAGTCGCAAGACCGCATTGACTTCCTCCAACCATCAATCACAAAATTCTGTTTCTTTTTTTTCGTAGCCTCATAAACATTTTTGACAGATATCAATGTCGATGAGTCGCCACCTGTCCATTTTAGTTCGTTCGGCCTCACATGCATTTGAACACCAGTGTTTATGAGAGCACGATGAAAAGTATTCCGTTCTGAAGCTAGATTCCCCTCTAATTCCAATTCATCACTTGTATACCAATTTGAGCATATCATTCCCGGATGGGGATCACAATAGGCCTAATATAGATAATGCACACCTTTCTGGTTTATTGCTGAGATCAAATCTTTAGACAGAATGGCTGCATCCCCCATACCCAGAATCTAATCTTTTCCAAACAAAATAGATTCTCCTGTTCTTGGGCACCATGCTAACTAATGCAAGAGAATCTGTAAGGACTTTAATAGATGCTTCCAGGACTGTGAGGATTTTTCCCCCAACAAAGATATCGTTCGAATCTAGCACGCAACAGATACATATGGAAAATATTTATCTTTTAAAACTCAATGTCATAAGCCTTCCTGTATCAATGCCCTCTAGAGTGTACTCGTCGCCATATCTCTATAGAAGATGAATAGGTTCCTCGGACCCTAGCCCCCATGAATTTTTGGGTGAGCAATGAGCTACCAATTACAAAGATGAAAACTCTTTTTTTCTTCTTCCAGACCAGAGAAAACTAAAGACCACTTGACGAATTCTTTGGAGTACCGAAGATGGAAAAATTGTGAGTGCCAACCAATAGACTGGCTAAATTTGTACTTGACAATCTTTAAAAAATAACCAAGATATCTAAAGCCATCAGTAAGATCAAGAAAATTGTACAGAAAAGAAGATTTTAGAATATCCAGGACGTGCTGATGTACACCATACTAAATGAAAGAGGTTTTTTGAGCATTTATCGAGAGGCTCGTTTCTCTACAGAACACATTCAATACCCTTTTTATCTCCTTCCATTTTGCGATAGAATGTTTAGTCATTATAAGGATGTCATCGAAAAAAAGTAGATGGAGAATCCTGATTAACCTTGATACCTTAATGCCTATCAATAAGCCTTCATCTTGGCTTTTTTTTAATGCCAAACTCAAACCTTCCATTACTTAAATGAAGAGAAAAGTTGATAGTGGGAACCCCTGTCTAATCCCTCTTCCGCTATTAAAGAAATATATTGGCTCTCCATTTATTAAAATCACAAAAGTTGTTGATGTGATACATCCCATAATCCACTTAGTCATCGACAGCCCAAATCCACATTGTAGTAAAGCCAACCTGAGAAAATCCTAGCTTATACAGTCATAAGATTTCTTTAAATCTATCTTAAGGATTGAGTATTGTAACTTTTTCTCTCTGATACTGTGGAGGCACTCATGACCAGTTCCAATGGCATCCAAAATTTTCCTACCTTTTAAGAAACTGAATTGTTCCTCTGATAAAGTGCGGGACATGATCAATCTAATTCGCTTGGCAATAACTTTTGATATAATCTTGTAGAAAAGATTTCATAGAGAAATTGGTCGAAAGTCCCCAAATGTAGCAGGACCATTAACCTTTCGAATAAGTGCAATAAAAGTCGAGTTCAAAGATCTGTTCATCTCTCTAGAAAGACACGATTTCTCGACAACCTCCAACAGATCTTTAGCAACCAAATCATAAAAATGTAAAAAGAACTCAACAGTCCACCTGTTGGGACTAGGACATTTGTCTTTGGTGAAACTCTTTAGAACATCTAAAACTTCCTCCTTAGAACAAGGTTTCTCAAGTAAAATAACTTCCTCCTGAGTGACCAATCTAGGATAAAGACGCACAAATGTCACCTGATCCTCGATCGATTTTTGAGTCGAGTCTTGATAGAAAGTTCTAAAGAATCTTTGCACTTCAGCCTTAATAGCCTCCTTCCCAAAGTGAACCTATTCTTACTCATCTTTAACCTCCCACAAATGTTTTTTATTCCTTCTAAAACTGGTAAAACGATGAAAAAACTTTGTATTTTTGTCTCCCCACTGAATCCAAGTGGCCCTGCTCTTTAGGCGCCATGGTTCCTCCTCAACCAACAACAATTTGTTCTATTCAGATTCAAGTAATTTCATCCTTGAGCTAGGATCATAACAATGATCATTTTCTAAACTTTGTTTGGTAAGGTGGCCAATCTCCACTTCGATATTTTCAAAACATCAAAGTTCCTTTTGTTTTCTTTCAGCTATCCAAATCTTCACCCGAGCTTTAAGCTTGATTAGCTTCCTGCCATTCTTCTTTGTGCTCCTTCCTCCTCTGAATCATGTTGTGTGCTCCACACTACCTGGACTAAATCACCAAATGTCTCATCTTTTAAACAAGATGGATTAAATTTAAATGGATAAGCTACAGACTTAAAACCATAATCCAATTGAAAGCACCGATGCATGATCGGAAATAAAAGGGAGTTCCACCCACGATATGTATCTGGATGATGTATTTAAAATTGCTTCTGAAACATACACCCTATCTAATCTCTTTTGAATCCCATCCACCTTGCTTCTACCATTTCGCCAAGTTGGAAACACTCCACAGGCACCACATCCACCAGATGATTAATTGCAAAGGGATCTTTGAAAAAAATGCCAATGGATCAAATAAGGCCGTCGCCCCCCACACTTCATCTAAACTGGTATAAAAGTTCAGATCCCTTGCAAGAATGAGATCATCCTGTGATAGCAATCCCTTAGCTTCTAATTGTTCCTGTCTACGCCCGGTGCACAACCCATAAACATTTAGTAAACAAATCCTTCTTTTATTAGGAATGTGGAAACATGTCAATAATATTCCACCAACACTTAGAAAAGGTTGAAACTCAAACACATTTGGATTCCAATCCACCATAAGTCCACCCGACTTCCCTACGGAACTGACCGCACTGATCATCTAGTTTGGACATAAAGAGTTCATGAACTTTCTGGCCTTCTCCTCAGCAACTAAGGTCTCTTGGAAAAAGATAATATCTGACTTTGTATTGAAAAGGAGCCTATGCAAGGATGAAATTTTTAGGGAGCCTCCCACTCCTCTCATGTTCAAGGAGAGGAGGATCATGATTTATCCCTTGCGAGGGACTTTATGCCTCTAAGCGCCCCCATATCATGAGTCGAAATTGAATGTTGTTCTACAACTGAAGGTAGAAGCCCTAGCTTCTTTCGAGTACTCTAAGTTTTAATAGGTGAAACCTCCATACCCAAACCTCATGACCAAGCTAGTGCCTTCCCCTAGCCATCCCCCAAACTAGTCGAGTTTCACTCATTATCACAAACCAAATTCCCCTGATAGGCTTCCAAGCCCCAAAAAATTTGTAGAGGAGTAGGGATGACAGTTTCCCTAAGAGAAGGAATCAATGTATCTAAAACAGAATCTAGAATCGGTTCTGTCACAGGAAGACTAGGATTCTGAGATGTAGGAGCATCCCTAACTAATGAGAAATTTAACAAAGAAACTTTAGTTAAGGAAGTAGAGAGATCAACAAGATACGGGATCATATGATTCCTAACGAAATTTGGAGTGGAACCCCTGATATCAGTGGTATCCTTAGCTTCATAGTCTACTTCTTTAGAAGGCACGGTGGTTGGCAGGAAATATTTGTCCAAATAAGCAAGTTCCCATGGCGACAGTTTAAAGTACAAAGTAGGACAAAAGGATTTTAACTTACCAATGAAAGAATACGACAAAGCTCGAGTTGAATCTTCGATGCTCCCGGTAATAAAGATGCTCGGCTCTTTGGAGTCCACTTCTCTCAAATACAATTATTTTGAGAAGGTTTCCATAGATTCATCTGACTCTGTGACTCCATTCCCATTAGGACATTCTTTGCGAAGATGTCTCATCTGTCTGCATGGAGAGCAGCAGAAAGGTAAGCCTTGATAATCTAGGAATTTCACTGTAAACTGTTCACGCCACTCCAGATCCAAAGAGTCCATAAGACCAACATGAATATCCAATTCAACTAAAAATATCATCATACATTTAGCCGAGGAATATAGACCAACTTTGTCGACCTTAGGAACCTACCAAGCAGGTTCCCAATTGCCACCAAGGCATTTTTGTTCCAAATGTTGAGTGGCAAGCCTGGAAGCAAGACCCAAACATGGAAATATCTAAAGTACTATGTGGCTGGGTCAAAATGAGTTCTCCAGTGCTTCAACATGATTCTACCACCCTCGAAATCCCAGAAACGGTTCAGTATAATCTCGACGTCTTCCGGGATTTTGAAAACCATGTTGATTTTCCATTATATACACAATTCTTATGTGCCATATTAAAATTTAGTGTAATTGTAGAGTTTGGGAATGAGATAATAAAACATGGTGCATATTTACCATATTATAATTGAGTGCAATTTCAGAATGCGATATTGTTGTAATAGAGGGGAATGTATGTAGATGTTGCTAGTAGTCCTTCACATAGATCAATATACACAATGCACTAATATACAAGCACACACATAGACATAGATAGAAGAATACACAAGTATTAGGGAGACCAATAATATGCACTTTTTATTATGATACAACAACCTTTTTTCTCTATTACATAGCCACATATTTATGCTTTGTATAATTAGTTATAGGGTAGTTAGAAATTCATAATCGCCTCGGTCAGTCGACTCGACTGAGTGATCGACCAAATTACATACTTGACTAGGCAGTCATTTACTTACATGTCCAGACTGGTTAACTTTTGGGTCTAGTCGACAAATTCGACTAGTCCCTACAACATCTCCCCCCACCTCAAATCCTTGCTCGTCTTGAGCAAGAGGGAGATTGTGACTATTACATTTATAGAATTTCCAGATAAATGAGATTACAAATGTTTTAAACAAGACAAAGAATTGGTTGGACCCATCACTTTTCTGGATCTTTTGTGGTTTTGCTAACTTTTGGGGGCCTTTTCTATTGATGTTTCTATATGTGCTTGCTCGTTTGTATGCTCTGGTTGGATTTTTGGTTCTTCTGTTGTGGTTTTAGGCCAAGTATAAAGGTGTAATTAAGGGACCAAAATGTTAATACCTTTGTCTAGTCATGAATCATTTGTTCATTCCACTTCAATTTCAAGTGTTGATGAGCGATGGATAGCAGTTGGAAATTATGACTCAGATACACTTGGGCTAAAAATTTGGAATCTTTGTCGATAAGAAGAGGTGGGAATCGAATGATGTTGTTGTGCTGGTGTTGATACATATTTTTTTATCAGTTTGGTGTTTTTATTTAGCCACTCTTAGGATTTCCCTTACCCTTTTTCTTGCTTATTTTCCTTTGTTTTTATTTTCTCCTATAAAAAATTTATGAGCACTTAGTCATTTTTCAAATGATCTAGAGCGGGGTAGCACAAATTCCAAATTTGCAGGATTGTAGGTCCTTCATACTGTAGGTCTGCATTCACAGTATTACCATTTCTTATCATTTACCTTTGAGTACCTCTTAATTCAATTTCACTTTTCATACTTAGTCACTTTTCAAAAAGGTGGATACGAAGTTGTATGTCATTAGTCAAAGATTTCTTGAATACCTAGGTTTGCAACTCCGAACTCACCAAAAAAAATTACTCATTTTTCCTTTTTTCGCTTTTTCGATACTTGGTTAATTTTTCACCAAATAAAATGCATAATTACACACTTCCCATTAGTATTCTCTTGAGTTCTCAAGTCCGTACCTCCATAATTCCACATCCCTCTTAAACACAACCATATTTTCAATCCCAGTGTAGACCTCTTCACTCTCTCTCATAGTCCCATTCACAAGCTTATAGGTCCCCAAGTCTGCAACTCCGTAATTCTGTGTTGTACATATCACACTCCCCATACATCATTTTTCACCTTCATACTTAAAAAAAAAAATCTGTCATAATATCACATCACCACTTCCCCATCACATTTATTATCCCCTCCATGTCAGCGACCACTTGTATAAGCATAATGGTATTATTAATGCATAACGCATCAATTAATGGTTGAAATAAATCCAAATCTCAAGTAAGATGATGGCATTGAAAGCATGATATATGATTGATCAAGTTATCAAGGAAGTACATGGTAGAATTTAATAAAATCAAATATGTCAAACTGTAAGTATCGACAATAGCGTCACCTTTTATCAAAAGCATAAAAGAATGTCAGGAAATAAAAAGGAGTTTTTTTGTGGTGATACATTGAATACAATGGGTCATGAAGATCAACAATTCCAATGGTCCTGGGAATATAAGTACTGCAAGGCTCTTTCATCAATCAAAAAGAAAACGAACCTAATCTGGACCTCAATAATAGCATTAGTAGGATGTGTCCGAAGGTGACTGACATGAAGGAGATTGTTCAATGGTGCACATATAAATTCATTTTTTAATGAAGAATAATTCAAATGCAAGGTCATCAACCCATTTATCTAGCTCCTTTAACATTCTCTAAAATGCTATGACTTCCTGCGCCGACTATGCAATTCAAGAGTGAAGAATCTGACAAATTTCCAAAGCAACATAAAGGTGGAAATATAATTTTTAGAAATTACTTGGAGGATCCAACCTGTAACCTTGGTACTTCCAAAATCAAGGTAATTTCATTGAAGTACCCATATAGAGAATTAACATGGTTATTTGCCCATATTATTCGTTTGGAATCTACTATGTTTGTAACAACAATTGTTATATATGCTATGCATTGTTCCCTACATGAAAAATACATCATTGATTGGGGTTATCTTGTCTCAAGTGAAATTTTCTTCCAACTAAATAACCTAAAAAAGACTCAAAAGATTTATATGACTTATTACCTCATTTTGCCAATGCTTATGGCCATGTCTTTGAAGATTTTCCATGGGAAAACATGTTGATTTTAATTTGGAACCATTCTATGTGTGGTATTTGGTTCTATACATACATAAAGCTCAATAAAGTTTCTACCCAATTCATAATAACTTCATTTCAAAATTCAAAAAATTAATATTTGGATAGAGCACATTGAGGTTATCCCTGGAAGCAATTTCCTTTCTCTCTGGAAAAGGGGTTTATGAATTGTTCGAAGAATTTACTGTAATTAGATTATTTGGTAGTAAGGGAAGGCCTTTCCTTTTACCATTTTATACATCAGATAAAATCTTTGTTGGAGAAGTATGCAGGAAATACAAGACTTGGTCCCACTTCTTCCATGATAAGAGGAAAAAGCAATTTATACCCCTACCATGGAAAATTGGGAATTTCATTGTTAAGCACATAACTCACCTTAATGAATTGACTGGACATCATGAACAATTGGGTTTGAAGGAAGAAAACCTTGTCGAAGTTTTTGACCCAAAAAACAAATTTACTACACATATGTAGTTAGTGGGGTATTATTCACACTTCACTAGAATTGAACAATTTCAAGAGGGTGGAAGAGATAACTTGGATCTACAAGAATTAGTGGCCTACCAAATTTCAAATGACACAGGAAAAATAAACCACACAAATGAAGGACATAGACAACACGACAGAGAAACAACAAGTCAAAACCCAAATTTTCCAGCAACATCCCAGAGAAGAACTCCATCAAGAGTGAAGAATAGAACTAGTGGAATGGATACTAGAAAAACATTAGTTGGAGGATCAGATGACGGTAGAGATAAAACCCACTGAGGAAAAGTATTGAAAAAACACACATTACATACACTTATGTGAAAAGAAAAAGAAATATATCATTAGTAGAGTTAAATGCACCAGAAATCCATGAAAGTCCCCATGCAATGGACATGGACGAGCTCATTGAAGAACCTGGATGGTCTGCAAAAAGGTTGTTATAAACGAGAGAAATTTTTGATGCTATAATAACCCAAGATCCAAAAATATTTGAATAGGAATATGTCACTCTACACCACACAACATACAATCATGAAACTAAGAAATTATTCTAGAAATATTCAATACCAAGAATAAAAGGTCATCAGAATGATGGAAATATTCAATTGATTTGGATGGAGTAGAACCATCCAAAATTTCAGACTTTCACGGAGCTATTGGATAGGCATTAAAACAATCAATTCTTAATATGGAAAAAGAGAATTTAGAATTAAATAAGAGTGTAACAGAATTGGAAGTTGATTTGGTACTAGTACGATTATTTCCAGAACCTTTGAGTTTAATTCAACCTACACTTGAGTTAGAGGGCATCCCAAAAAGTAGTACACAATAAAAAGGCTCATCAATTTTATTGCAAGCTATAAGAAAATATGTTGGTGATGCATACAAAAGAGAATTGATATAATTCAAGAGATTTGGGAGCTTTCCCAAATTTTTGCTAACGTTTCATCGAGAATACAAAATTTCAAAAAATACTTGTGGAAGGATTTGGAAAATGATGAAGGATTTTGTAAGGAAGTTGTAAACACATTTTCAACCAAATTCTCAAGATTAAATGAAGCACGGAGGAAGGAACAAAAAATTCTCTCTCCTTACTGTATGAAATAGATCAATGCATGTTGGCTAAGGAGAATCAAGGAATTTAGGGACATGATAAATGAAATTGATGTCTTAAGGAATAAAAAAAGTGATTTATTGATTAACTTGTTAGTCTTACTAAAGAATTGAATGGTCCCAAGTTATTGATGGGTACTGTGATCATGACAAAAGAATATTTGACAGGACAAATTAGTGCATTGATATTTTCTTGGGCTAATGAATTTACCGAAACTATAGAATTTTATGAAGATGAAGTTGAAAAATGATTAGTTCGGTATATCAACATGAATGATGGAGTGGATGACACATTGCATAAATCGGATCTATATTTGAGGGAATTTGAAAATCGTTTGTTTAAAATTAAAACTAAGCATGAAATTACTATTGCACTATTAAGGGAGTATATTGATGAGTGGTTGAAAAAGGAATTAATCAAAACTGTTGAACCAGAAAATCAAGAAACAGTTACAATGGTTATGCCATTACAACCACAACATAGAGTTGCTAGATGCAAGAAAGTGAAGGTTACAATATCTCTCCATCACAGTGAGTCGAAAATTGACTTTGCCCTTTCATTTTTCCCTACGTTCATTTCTTCTACAATCATTTTTCACACTTCCTTTGTCTTCTCGATATTATGTGGGATTTAGGTTGATTCTTGGTTTTCATTCTTTTATCTTCCATGTCTTTTCACTTTATGGTCTTTGGGAGCCCTATCCTAGTCCTCTTTGAAGGACGAATGCATTTTATTTTCTTTAAAGACATTTACCTTTTTATTTAATCTTAGATGCTATAAAAGGCCAGTGAGCCTATCATTGTAATATGTAATCACACTCAAATATTAATAAAAATGCATCACTACTACAGACCAACCAAACAAAATAGTATGGGTGGATATAACTCCACTAGAGGGAAGGGGGGATAAGGGTCTAGGAAGAGGGGCTAATCCAAGGGGGCTTAAGCCAAGGAAATATTTAAGAATATTTCCTAAAGTCTAGTTTATGAGATATATTCATATCTATCCTAAGTTCCTAAGTGGGAGGAACATATCACCATGTGGATCCCATGTAGTTCCCAACATGACAAGTGTCAAGTTGGGAACATGCATATAAAAATTAATAACTTAGTATATTTTCCATCATTCACTCATCATTTAGCTAATCATTATCACCTTGAATATTACCATATGTACTCTCCTGACCATCCATCTTCGTACCTATAATTGGGAATATTTGGGAGTTGTTTGTAACTAGTAAACCAATATCATTTGAGTTGAAGAAGTGGGTTGTCAGGCCCATGTGCATTTGAAGAAGCGGGTTGTCAGACATGTGAGCATTCTCTCTGAATGAGAGAACTGTTGTGATTTTTTTTTCCATGTGCATTGGACAATAGCTATAGATCTTTGAGACGTTTTTCTTTCCTATTCCCAAATCCCCAGAAGGGAAGTGGGACAGTCGAAGAATTTCTAAGAAGAGAAGGGGCACACTTCCTAGGGTGGGACAACTATTGGAAATGAGAGTTTGTAGGATAGTCGCACCAATTTCCATGTTGACCTGAGATTTATCATGACTAATAGACCTTATTCTAGATTAGGAAGACTTCTCTGGTGGAGTTTCTAGCCTCATCTCAGGGGTGACCTACTATTGAGAGTTTGTGAGTAGCAGAGTCTATGGCTAGGAGGAATGTCTGAGGTATACATGCAGTTGGTGAATTATTAAAAAGATAAGTGTTTTTTTTATCTTTGTTTCATGATTTTAATGTATCAATACTTATATGAATTATGTACCTGAATTGTATGCTACTTGCATTGCATAATTGTTGCATAAGCAAAGCATGTTATTCACTAGATGGTATCATAGACAGAAAATTTATTATGGGATGGCCCAACCTAGGGCTGGAAATAATACAAGGTGGCATTAGAGAAAAAACAATAGAGGTAAATATACTTATATAGGTGGCTAGGTACGATACAATGTGGTATTGGAGCCACAGGTTCAATACTAAGCTTGTATGGGATAGCTAGTAGAACGTTGAAGATATAAATTGCATAAATGTAATTTTCAAAGAATGTCTCTGATATGTTTGATGAAAGTATTGTAGTGGAATTAGGGGAAATTTCATGAGTAAATGGAGGAAATTTAGCAAGGGATTAGAAATACCCAAATTTTAATTGCAATCTAAACAAATTTGGGCCTGTAGATGGTCAAATTTCAAAGTTACAGAGGTAGTCATGGCAGAATTGGTAAGAGTCCCCAATTCATGAATTGAATCAAGGAAAATTCACACCCAAAATTGTTAGCCAACCATGCATGGGGATAATTGGATGCTACAAAGTTTTATTTGGGAAATTTTGAGCCTAAAATTGGTGAAATTATAGATTTGTAGAGCGCCCATGGTGAAATTTGACGAAATTGGGAAAAAGCCCCAATTTTCTGTCGTGAAGTTATGGAGAAATCAGACATGGGAGGATCAAATTTTGAGTCCATAGGTTGAAGTGATGTTTAAGGGGATGAAATTGGCCATATTTATCCTAATCACAAAACTTCAATAGCGACTGAAGAAATAATTTCTAATTGGGCGTTTTCTTTAGAAAATTTGGGAATTTTGACAAAATTGGGAAAATTGGGAATGTTTCATACGATGACATTAGCATGATGTGGATTCATGTATCAGATGACATGGTGGAAGTGACATGGAATAACACAAGGGAAGGTACAAGTTATCATACCAAAAGGAAGCATGACAGATGACATGCAACCATGATGGCTGACAGGGTTCTGACCAAAACCGTGGTGAAGTTTACAAATTTGAATAAGTATCAAGACATCATGGAGCACAATAAATGATATAAAATTTTCTAAGTATGAGGAATTAGTCAAATGGATGGAGCTGTGGATATGGACAAGTGAATCAAGAAAATATCTTAGACTGCGGTGAAATTCTTGGAAAATTTTCTAAGTATGGGTGTGAAATGAAGGTGGTGGAACATGAGGGTGCATTTCATAGGCCACAGAAAAGTAACAAGAATAGAGAATGGGTTATGAATCCATGAAAAATTTAAGAAATTTCTAACTATGGGTGAAATGTTTTAATAGTTGAGATTGAATTAGTTTCAATATTGGATGGTTGTTGAGTATTAGGATTATGTTGAGCATTTTGATGCCCAATGATAATAGACCAACAATCAAGATTAAATATAAAGGAATGATTGGATGGTCAATGAGCATTGAAGCTATGTTGCATTTTCTAATGAAAATAATTTCTTAGATGATATTCATTTCCTTTCTCTTACCATCAATAGCCTTCTCTCAAGAGCTCATAGTTGATAAAGAGAAAATTCGTTCGAAAGGTCTTGGACAGAGGAGTCTGTGTATTCACCTAGAAATGTAAATGGGGCAGTAAAATTCACAAGAAATCAAAAATGATATTTCTGGTGCATTTAAAGGGAAGAATAATGCATAAAATAATGGATTTGTTAAATTACTATAGCCTAACAAATCCTATTTCCTACACATTTTGTAGAACTAAGATCACAATTAGAACCAAGAAAAAATCAACAGAGACATCAAAGACCAGAAGCATGGAAGATGCACAAAGAACTTACAACTATGAAGATGAAGTTATGGGGTTTGGTGTGAGCATTGGTAATGCAAGGAAAAAATCCAATGGGTGCGAAGAAGGAAAAGAGGAGAGCATGAATTTAGTGTATACTATTAAGAGTCTGCAAAGAGATGTGCAAATCTATACAACTGATAATGAGAGACTTATGAAGGATAAGGAGTAGCAAGATGGATTGAACATCAAGTTGTTGAAAATATTGGATATAATAGAAAATAAAATATATAAGGATATAGAATCAATCAAGTCCAATAGTCATAGATATCCTTCCAGAAGGAAAGAATCTAGAAGTGCAGGTAGACATCATCATCACTCACCAAGGAAATCAACTAGAAGGGCATACAAAAATCCAAGTATATCTCGCGTCAGAAAGCATAAGAGGAGGTCTGGGTGGATGGAATACAAGGAGAAATGAATAATATTAAACCTCCTACCTTTGATAATGAGAAAAATAAATATGAATATCCAAAAACTTGGTTTTTTAGGATGACGAGATAGTTTCAGTTGCACAATTATTCCTCACATGAAGAAGCAATAATTTCCATTTACCAACTGAAGGGAAAAGAATCAATGTGGTTGGACCATCTTGTGTAAGTACAACACATTGATGAGAACAAGATCACTTGGAGGAAGTTCAAGAAGTACTTTTAGAAGAAATACTTGACCAATCATTATTATGATAGGAAGATAACGAAGTTCTTCTAACTCAAGCTTGGGAGTATGACCATGGAAAAGTATGAAAGGATAATTTTAGAACTATTGAAGTATGTTGACTTCATCAAATACTAACATGTCCATATTCAAAGGTTCTTGAGTGGGCTTCCATAAATATTTAGTGACAAGATACATTATGATAATACCAAGACGTTGGATGAAGAAATAAGGAGAGCCAAGTGCCTCTATGATCAACATAGATGAAGACCAAACTTCCACAAGGGTTGGGAAGATGAGAAGAAGGGTAATATGGAGCATAGGAAGAAGGAGAACAAGCCGCCATTCTTTATAAATAATTCTCAGGGGTAGCCAACTCAAAATGATCCTAGAATGTCAAAAACATTGGGAAAAAGACCAAGGCATGAACCTATGAAATGTTTGGGTTGTGAGGGAGATAAAATGTATAGATATTTCCCTCATAGAGGTGAAAAGGTGAGGGCTATTCACAATGTACAATAGGATGATACAATTGAGAACTTGGGAAAAAGAATGTCAAGGATCTATGCATCCCTGGACAACAAGCAAGCCAAATTTCAATCTCATATGATTGAAGTGGAAGGTAAGATTAATGTATAACCTATTGCTATTTTGATTGAGTCAAGAGCTAGTCATAGTTATATAGATCTTAAGATGGTGGAAATATTTAATTTTCCAAGAAGCAAACTTGGGAAATCTTGGTTGGTACAACTAGCCATCGGATATAAAAGAAGAATTAATGATATGGTTAAGGAGTGTCCAATGGACATGAATGGGATGAGCACAAAGGAATATTTGAATCTCATACCTTGGTTCAAATGATTTCCTAATTGGTATGGATTGGTTGGACAAGCATCACGCTATCCTATATTGTTATAAAAAAACATTTACTTGATTGGATGAGGAAGGGAACTTAAGGATAGTTCAAGGTATTCCAAGGGCAGTAGCTATCATAGAAGTTTCAACCTTGCAACTGAAGAAAAGATTCAGGAAAGGATGCCAAATATTTTTAGTGCATATGGAAGAGGCACCTAAGGATAAAGTGACAAGAATTGAAGACTATGTAGTCTTGAAAGATTTTGAGGATGTATTTAGAGAGATATGAGGTTTTCCACCGAAAATAGATATTGATTTCTTTATTAGTTTGATTCATGGAGAAACCCTAGTATCCAAGACGCCTTATAGGATGAGTATTCTAGAATTGAAGGAATTTCAAATGAAACTTGAAGAGCTATTGAAGAAGGGCTATATAATCCAAAGTGTGTCACATTGGGGTGACCCAATATTATTTCTTAAGAAGAAATATGGTACCTTGAGGTTATGCATTGACTTTAGGCAAATGAATAAGGTGAATGTGAAGAACAAATATCCTTTTCCAAGGATATATGATATTTTCAATTAAATGAAAGATGCAAGGATATTCTCCAAAATCAACCTTAAGCCAGGCTATCACTAGGTGAGAATTAAAGAAGAAGATATCGGCAAGACAACCTTTAGAACGAGGTATGACCATTATGAGTTTATAGTGATGCCATTTGGGTTGTCAAATGCACCAACTATATTTATGTGTTTGATGAATAATATTTTCATAAATTATTTGGATAAATTCGTCATTTTCTTCTTGGATTAAATTCTTATCTACTCTAAGACTAAACAAGACAATGAGCAACACTTGAGGATGGTGCTACTGTTGGATTACTGAGAGGGGGGGTGAATAAGTAATAACGTAATTATAATCCTTTTTCTTCAAATATTATATCAATGTAGAATTATTATCCAATAATGAGTAGTAAGAAATAAACAATCACACACATACACAGTACACCAGTGTTTTACATGGAAACCCAAATTGGGAGAAAACCACGAAATGTTTTTTTCTTATATGTCTTGAATAATTACATTCATTGGAAGCACCAACTTCCTTTGTTTTCCAGCTGCAACTGGAAGGAGGCTCCAACCCCTTAGTTTCTCAGGCTACAACCTGAGGGAAGCTCCAACTCCCCAATTCTATGGCTACAACCAGAAGGAGGCTACAACCCCCAATGTTCTCCGGCTACAACCGGAAGGTGGCTACAACCACCTATCCTTGCTCCGCCCTACCACCCTGAAGTAGAAGTAGAATGATGGAACCACTGTCACACTATCACTGTGAGATATACCATCGTAAACCTGTACCAATAAATCTGAACCATGCATCAACCTGTACCTCAACC
>CBVK0101963407.1:0-12576 GCA_900067695.1 Picea abies | reverse complement strand
TGCCCTAGAGATTCCACTTCTTTCTTTCATCATAGGATCATGGATGTGGATGGACAACCACGGATACTTTAAGGCTTCTTTTCGAAGAAGACTTTTTCTAAGGTTGAATTGAAGACGTATTGCTTTTCATGGTTGCTACCATGGATATATACTTCATCATCTTCAATGGATCATAGGATTAGCTCCCTCCTGATCCTTTCTTCATGTATGAGTGCATGTTTTTCTTTTGGAAGTAGATAATCATCTCCCTCCATAATCCATGCTTTCGTCTGCATCCTTATTGCCTTTTGCAAGGTGTCATAAGTCTTTCTCCAATTTCTTCTTGATTGTTGACTTCTTCATGTCTTTTACTTTAAGATTGATTATGATTTCAGCTCATCTTGCAGTTGTTACTTATGTAATAACTTCCACATGAATTGTTCGATGTACTTCATCCTTTCATTTGTATTGTCTGACTTGTAGTCATAATGATAGAAATCCTTTTTGTTTCTTCCATAGGTATAGTTTCTCCTTGAACATATTATCTTCTAAGAAGTAGATATGCAAGATATGTGCAGAAAACATGGTATGTACAAGAACTATGAAGAGTATTGTTACCTTGTCTTAGAAGAAGAAGTATGTTTTATCCTGCTTGGTCTTCTTTGTAGGTTCCTTTTCTTCGGCAACTGATGCTTCGTGTGTCCCCTTCCTTTTCTTTAGCTCGGGACAATGATTCTTGTAGTGACCATACTTTTGACAGTTGAAGCATTGTATTTCTGACATGTATTTCACTTGATTTGGCTTCTTCCTTGAACCAAACTTCCTTTTGTTCCCAAAATTCTTGAATCTTGTTGTAAAAGCTTGATCATCATACTTATTTTGGGGTTTCTCTTTTGCATTGATCCTTGATTCTTCTTGAGCACAGCAAGTCCAACGTTCTTCAAATGTAGGATACTCCTTCCTTGTGTTCATGCTTGCGTAAAATGCATCCCATGTCTTGGGAAGACCATTGAGTACTATGTTTACCAATTCCTTTTCTGAAATGATCTCTTCAATAGCTTGTATTTGATCTCTTAACTGACAGATCCTCACAAAGTATGATGTTATGATGTCATCATCATTCATCTTCATGTCACAGAGCTCATTCTTCAGACTCATTACTTGTCCAATGTTTCTAACTGAGAAGAGGTTTGTTAGGGCATCGTACATCTTCTTTCATGAGTCAAGATGGGAGATGTAGGGTATCAAGTGGTATTTTATAGAGTCGACTATGATACTCATGGAATTGATGTCAATGTCTTTGAACTTTTCCATAACTGCAACGTTTTGCGGTTCTTTCTCTTTTCCTTCTTCAAACTCTGGTTTCATGATATCCAACACTTTATTCTTGGCAAGGATGAGGTCAATCCTTGTCTTCCATGCTCTAAAGTTAGAAGCTCCATCTAACTTGTTTCCTGACTTCATGGAGTAGGTCATGGCTTCTTTAACTTGGTCAACCCTAGATTTGACCAAAAACTCAAACTTGACATCTTGGCTTGCTAAGAGTACCAGGAGATGCACTAGGCTAGGGTGCACTGGTCTATCCAGAAATTAGGTCAATCCCTTCACTTAAGGTTCCTCAACAAGAGGATTAGGTTTTCTGCAACTGCACCTGCTAGTAACCCTAGCAGCAATGCTTTGGTGACTGCTTGTACTAGAAACCCTAGCGACAGTTCTTCAACGAGCTTAATATCCTTATGGTTATGATTCCTTCCAGTGGTTAGACTGAATGAAGGAGGTGTGGGCCCATAACCTGTTAGAATATAATGGATGTGCTCGTTTACAATCGAAATTAACTCTGAATTAGTTCTATGAAGTTTCTCAAAAATAATATTCAAAGCTTATACAGTCTGATAAATTTAAAAGAATTTTTCCAAATGGACTAGGATTGGGGCTCTCGTGGACCATAAATAAATATATACAAGAAATATAAGGTAGGAGAAGTGGATCTGGAAGATAAAACGATCAGCAAGATCTAGATAGAAGAAAAAAAAAAGTAATTAGAATTCAGTTATATCTTTCTAACAAAAGAAAAAATATAACTAGATGAATCTTAAAAAGGGAAGAAGATATGTGATAAATATGCACTTACTGTGATGGGGTCTCTCTCTCTCATATTTGTTACTCGTTGTTCCTTTTATTTTGTTCTTTGTTGTGGTTGGTTGCTTGGTTGCAGCAGTTCCCAACTGATCTTCTTCAGTTATTTTTAACAAGGCTTGTTTTAACCATTCTTCAATATAATCCTTCATTGGGGCAACATTAATCTCTTTTCTAATCTTTATATCAAACAAAGTACTTTCCATCTCCCTTAAATCAAATGATATTTGATGTAATGAAGTTTCAATATACTCATTGTTTTTTAATAACTAACCAACCAATTATCAATTTAATCTTCATTATATAATTTTATACAATTAAACTTTTTCGCGGACAAGCTTTTGACTATTTCCATGTGTTCCTCGAATTGCTCCCTTGTAAGAAATGTAGAGTTTATAATTAAGTGAGGGTCCTGTACTTCTTCGATGTTTCCAACTAAATCAATTTCAATCAATTTTTTATACAAAGTCTCCCTTTTAGAAATTACTTCATTACATTCTTTCAGTGGTTCCTTCAAAGTTTTTATTTTCTAAATCCAACATGCTTTAAGTTGCTTTACTCTAGCTTTTTTTTTTGTAAATAAAAAATAGATCCTTGTATTATATCTTCATGAGTGTACACCTGTGCATCGTTTGGCATCCACCTGTTCCACCACAGAAGGGAAACCAGAACAGGTGGCTCCAAGCGGTGTTAGGCCTAAAGTGGCAAATGTTCTGTTTTACAAAATTTACAAAAATTGAGCAAAAGCTAAGAGTTTCAACTGGGACTTTAATCCCATTAGTTAGCCTAAGGTAGATTTCATTTAGAGCCGCCATTACTAAGATGCTAATACAACTGTAAAAAGGAGTAAATACATAATCACTATTCATTTTGAAAATTGAAAATTGACAAGAACCAGAGTCAGTGGAGGGCTGTGTCAAGCCTTTGGGGAACCTGGGTGTCCCTAGGCGATGTAGACTGGAACAAACTTTTGCTTGCATGTGGGGCATTGTGCTTTCTATGGGGCATCTGAGAAGGCCTTGAACAAGAGATCCAATCTCTGGTGGATTGTTCGTTGTCCATGTGCTTTCTCTTCTTGTCGTTGTCGAATGTCAAAGAGAAGCACCAAGTGTCATGCTGCCAGATGATAGATAATTGGGCCCTCCTCATCGCCTTTCAGTTGCCAACTGGGGGGGATTTCCTCCTCCACTATGCATCCTCCTTCCCATGAACGAGGCTAGAAGTCTTGGGAGGTGGAGGGCCTTGGGTCTTCCATTGTCACCAGGCTCGTGCCTGGTGGAGGAGCAGAGGTTGGCCTAGCATCACTCAGCTTCGAGCCAGGATGCTGAATTAAGGGTGGAGCCACTTCTTTGGTTGTCTTGTAGGTGTCCTGTGAGGGATGGGGTGGCGGAGGAGAGTGTCGAGTGAGGGACGGGGTTTCCAATTTGGGAATGCAAAGGGGAGTCTAAGCTTGGGTCTGAGGCGGAGGCGAATGCTCAGTGGGGGATGAGGTCTCCATCTTGGGGATATGAAGGGGAGGCTGAGCTTGAGTTTGGAATAAGGGAGGCGAGTTATCCTCTTTGGGCATGCGCAGAGTGGACTATGTGTTGCTTGAAGGTTTGTGGGAGTGGTTGAAATGAGCGATCAAGGCTCACGGAGAAGCAGTGAGCCGATTGTCTCGAGTGTAAGCGTTCTGGGTCTTAGAGGAATGCCTGGGCTTGCCACGGTCCCGAGGCATGATGAGAACCAGGGAGGGAGGGCGAATGTGGTCGAGAAATATACAGAGGATGTGCAAGAGGCAAGCAAAGAGGCCAGGAGGGTCGATCAGCACTACACAGAGGAGGAATCTTGCAAATGACAAGTGGAAGTGCACGTCTTGGCCAGAAGGGTCGATTATAACATCGTTGGGAGCCATGGAAGCCATTGAAAGCTGACGGGACTGGTTCAATCTCCTAGTACCAGTGGCTTGGCTAGAACGCTCATCTGTGAGATCCTCCAGGCGCACTGAATTAATCTCCCTTATGGTGAACACCATGGGGAATTAATAGCGTCGAGGGTGGTAGCTTGGGGTATTAAATCCCTCTGTCGGCAATGTCTTCCACCTGTCTCCCTCCATTTGCTAGATGTCAGCCCTTCTGGGTGAGGATAGTCCCTTAGAGCCATCTCCTGGCAGTGAGTCCATATTGTTGCGCTCTGGGGCCTTCCAAGGGTCGTGAGGGTGATCTGTTGTGTTATGTCCACCCCTGCATTGGCCAGTCTGTTTACCACTTTGTTTGCATCCCTCCTCACGTTGATGATTTTGGAGGCTAACTCTGTTATGACTTTTGAATCCCCTTCAATGATAAGGCAGGTGAGGTTTTGTTCCAAGGCTAGTTGGATTCCTCTAATCATGCCCCATATCTCTACCGAATTGTTGGTATCATGTCCCAGGATTTCCGTTGTTGTGTTGTGCAGTCTGCCAAGGCTATCCCTTATGGATGCTCCTACCCCGGATGGGCCTGGATTGGCGGGGAGAGGGTAGAGGAGAGTGATAGGCCCCAAGAGTTTAGAATTAAGAGTTTTGCAGGGTCAGAAGGTTGGTCATCTTTGGTCCAAGGATGGAGCTGGAGGGTTTCTTGAAAATGCAAGAGGATGGTGGACCAAAGGCTAGAGAGGATGGAGGCCTGAGAGTGAAAGACTCTCCAGTTGCGTTCTTTTTAGAGTTACCAAACGATGAAGCCTGGTAGCATCTGCCATATTATGTTGAGTATTGGGCATTTATAGGGTCTTGGTCCCCAGTTTCTGATCATATTTATGATGCTACCCTGATCTTGATGAGTTCTCCACATATACTGAGTGGAATGATCCCAAATATCGGCACTGGTGGCATAGTTATTGAGTAGGTGTTCCATGGTATCCTCATTTTGTTTACATAAATGACAGATCAAGGGGCCAATGAAGCCCCTTTTCTGAAGGTTTTCCCAAGTTAGGATCTTGTTTTGTAGTAGGAGCCAAAGGAACGTGGATATTTTTGTCCAGAAATTGGATTTCCAGACTACGGTCTAGATGGGATCCTTTGGTATAAATTGAAACCCTCCTGCAGAGCATATCCTTCTTTGAGAGTGAAGTTGTCATTGGGTGAATGTCCCCATCAGATAATGTCAAGGTCATTGCTTACTCGGATTCTTCGAGGAGCGAGTGCTTGAGTCCAGTTCTGCAGATTGCAGTTTTCTGTTGTTTGTAGGTTCTAATGCGTTGATTTCCAGGTTCTCTGGGAATGATTGCTTGGATTATCTACCCATATGTCAGCTACTTTAGCTGTGAAAAGGTTACATATGTGGTGTTCATAATGAAGCAGAGTCTCATCTAATTGAAGAGGTAGTAGTTGTTGCTAGGAGTCAGTCTAGAACCTGGCAGTTTGGTCATTGTTGATTTCCAAAAAGGCATGCTCCTGTATTAGTGGTCTATTCCTCTAGGCAACATTCCAGATGTTAGCTCCTTGAAGTTTTCCCTGCATTCAGATCCAATTTGAATGTTGGATGTCTAGAGTGAGCCCATATGTCTGTTGGAGTTTTGATCCAATGCCTACAGATCTTCGCTCCCATAGTATTGTTGAGTTTTCCCGGGTCGCGGAGGCCGAGCCCTCCCAGGGCCTTTGGTTTGCAAACCTTTTCCCAGCTCGCTAGATCCCATTTCTTGTCTGGGTTGTGGCCATGCCAAAGGAAGTTTCTCTGAAGATTTTGGATTTTCTTTATGACTGATTGAGGGGCAGCAAGAGAAGAGAAAATATAAGCAGGTATGGCTTGGAGAACAGATTTGAGGAGGGTGATTCTAGCTGGGAGGTTGAGCAAGCGAAAGGTCCAGTTGTTGAGGCAGTTAGAGATGGAGAGCAGGAGAGAGTCCCATGAGAGGTTGCGGGCTGCCGAATTTGACAAGGGGAGGCCTAGGTAATGAGATGGTAGGGAACAAACCAGAATGGAAAGTAACTGAGAGATGTGTTGTTGGACGGCTTTGGGGGTATTGAAGAAGAAAAGTTGTGATTTAGCTAGGTTAAAGGAGGTGCCAGTGGTGTCGCTGAAGTCAGAGAGGATGAGGTTAAGCTTGTTGGCTTCTTGCATCGTGGGTGTGTTCATGAGCATTGTGTCATCTACAAATTGACTGTGGGAGGCCGCAGGCTGAAGCCCATGAAGGGGGATGTTACACATTATTTTGGTCATTCTAATGATGACATCACAGACATGTGTTCAGGCTCCCAACATGGCTTTTGCCTAAGAAGAGTAGCTTATTTCCTACCTTACAAAGCTGCTTTTTAGAAAGGGTCTGCAAGTTGTCCATACTACATAGTGAGAAAATCTATCATTTCCGCAGGCTGCCCTATAGTTGTCCCGCGGTATTTCTGCAAGCTACTATATAGGCAGGGTGCGGCGATGTTCCAAAGCTAAAAGAGGAAAGAGGTTTCATGAAGTTTCTAGAAGGGGAATCTTCTAGAATGTGAGGTGGCGTCTGTATGGTTGTGATTCTATTGGTTTCTCTAATTTGGTGGGATCATCCTCATCCTTTTAACCACTTCACCTTCTCCTATATAATCATGGGCTTCTCATGGAAAAGGTTAAGCATAGTTGAGCAAGATCAAGCAGAGAATTGATGAGAGAATAGACTGAATATTGTGTGAATTTTGAATTGTGAATGACCCTATCCGTCACTCTCCTCATTGGCCTGCCATATCGGCCAAACTCCCATCCGACATTCCTAAGTTCGATCGTAAACCAGGAGAGGATCCGAACAATCATGTCATGACTTTCCACCTTTGGTGTTCATCCAACTCTTTAATGGATGACTCCATTCAATTACGTCTTTTCCAATGAACTCTCATGGGTTCAGCCACGAAGTGGTATATAGAGTTACCATGAGGCTTCTTCACCGATTTCAATACCCTGTCTATGGCTTTCCTCACTCACTACCAGTTGCCAATCCATTATGAAATGGGGACCGAGATTTTGAGTTATTTCAAACAAATTAAAGCCACTCATATCTCCGATCACATTCATGAGTGGAGACAAAGACAACGTCTAATCAAACTCGATCTTCCCGATCAATTATTGGCAGAATGGTTCATGAAATCCTTCATGAATGACATATCTAAAGACATTGCTATGGGTGAAGTTTTCACAGAAGAATAGGCGATTAGTCATTCCCAGTATCTCGATCTCATTTATTCACAAATGGGTACTCTTTACAATCTTCTCCCTGATGCACCTCGTCCTTCTACCATGACCACCTCAACAACCCCAGCAGCTTCTCATGTTGTTGATGGTGTGATAGGTACTTTCCATGCTCAACCTCAATCTACACAGACCTCTCACACCATGCCCAAATCCCATGCTTCTAATGTTCAAACTGCTCTGACGCCCACCCCTCCCACCGGTAAAACTTCAGAAGTGAACGTCGTTCAATTGACTCCTACCGATAAGAATAAATCTAAAAAAGGGAAGGATAGGAATAAGGAGGATAAGAATAACAACCCGCAATCCAATAAGACCAAGACACAACCTGTTGATGATAAGGATAAACACAAACCTCGCTATTCTTGCCTTATCTATGGTGATGATCACTACACGAAGGATTGTCCGAGACGTGTTGAGGTCACAAAGTTCTTCCAAGGGACCCCAAAACCTCCTACCCCTATCGTCTTGTCTCAACCCTTCCCTTCTTAACAACAGGCTCAATTGGTCATCCATGATCAACCTTCTTCCTCCACCACCTCCTATGTACTTATGTGTAACGGTCATTCAAAGAAGAATGACATCACACTTACCACTCATGCCAAAGATTACCCTTCCTCCAAGGAAAAAGTTGACGATATACCCCCTTCGTTGGTTCAACAATCTCCCTCGGCTCCACCTTCCAACAGTCCTCTTCATATCAAATGACCGAACCCTGATACATTCCTTCGCCCTCCTCCCAAAGGTGTGGTTCGAAATTATGCTTTCAATCCTCATGCTACTGCCCAGAACTACAATATAGTAGAAGATCTGGCACAAGCACTGTCTGCGATGTCAGCCCTCGAAGTCCTTCAGAGTTATCCTACACAACGGAAGGCATTGTTGAAATCTATTGGTGGAATCGACCCTACGGATACAAATTTAATAATCTTTGACTGGGAAGATCACATTCCAAGGTTACCCCCTCAAATCGCATTTCAAATACAAGTTGTTATCTCCGACAAGAACATTTGTAGAACAATTATTGATGAGGGTGCCTTGATGTGTGTCATGTCTATTGCATGCTGGAAAGCCATCACCTCTCCTCCCTTAACTGAATCACACAACATGCTCAAAGCCTTTAATGGCTCTGGATTTAAACCTTACGGTGTCCTCCCATCGTTTCCTATTACGTTAGAAGGCAAAACAGTCAATGTTGAAGTCAAGGTCTTTGACACTCCTCTCGATTACAACCTTTTACTTGGTCGTAGTTGGATCAATTCCATGCATGCAGCTGTGTCTACTCTTTTTTGCATTATGCATTTTTCACATCAGAGAAAATTGATTATGGTAGACCAATTGGCATTCTTCAACTCTGAAACATGTACCAACAATGTACCTTTCATTGCAAAGACACCCCCTGGATACGAGAATGTCGGTGTGGGTCTACTAAAAGATTCCACTCTGATGGGTACATTCCCAATCCCACCACCCGGCGTTCCACCTCCTTTGGTTGCCTCAATTAACATTATATCCACCTCTGTCCATGAACCTCCCAAGTCTTTTGACCCATGGATAGTACCCAAACCTGGTGATTATCTCCACTATGGCAATCGGATGCTTTTAAGTCCTATTGAATCCGCTTACCAAGCCATTCAATCAGCTGACCCTTCTACTCCCTCTCTCAGTGATTCATCTCATGACCCGTTCCATGTCACTTTTCCCACAGACGAGATGATTATGTTAGTTATGTTGATGGAAGATACCCCTTGGGATGATGGACATCATCATTCCATTCTCTTCCTCGAACAACACACACTCAAGAGTTACCAACAGATCTCAACCCCATCGACCATTGTCATTATTGCTTTGGTTCTTGACTCCACACACAATGTGTTATATGAAGGGAACTTAAGTAACATTTCACCCACCATCCCCCTCGACATCTCTATCAAACCTAGAGTTGTTGAAAATGTCCATATCAGAGCTTCTTGTTTCACCGAGGAGGTTGTCACATATAAGTCACTTTTCCAAGAATTTTGTGACATCTTTGCATGGAGCTACGAAGAAATGCCTGGAATTGACCCCGATATTGTTGTACACGAAATCAAGACGTACCCGGGCGCCAAACTCGTCCGATAGAGAATTCATCCGGTCCACCCCCGTAAAGCGGCTACTATTAAGCTTGAAGTAGAAAAAATTCTTAAAGCCGGCTTTATTTATCCAGTGGCTTTGACTGATTGGGTATCCAATCTAGTTCTGATTAACAAGAAACAAGGTACGGTCCATGTCTGTGTTGATTATAGGGATATCAACAAAGCTTGTCCTAAGGACAAATTTCCTACTCCCTTCATTGAACAAATTGTCGATGATTGCACCGGAAGTGAAATATTCTCTTTGATGGATGGTTTCTCCATATATAATCAGATCAACATCTTACCCGCAGATCAACACAAAATTGCTTTTATTTGTCCTTGGGGAACTTTTGCCTACTGAAAATTGCCCTTCGATTTAAAGAACGCTGGTGCAACGTTTCAACATGCTATGTCTTATGCTTTCCATGATATCAAGCACATTGTACAACCATATTTAGATGACCTACCAGCACATTCCATGCATCGTAGTGATCATCTGGTCCACCTCCAAGCCATTTTCCTTCGTTGTCGGTTCTATTGTATACGCTTAAACCCACACAAATGTGTCTTTTGTGTGGAGTATGGCCGACTCTTGGGCTTTATTGTGTCATGTCAAGCAATCAGGGTAGATCCTTTGAATGTTGAGGCGATTCTCAATCTCCCTCCTCCTTCTTCACTTCGCTAGCTACAAAGTTTGCAAGGGAAGGCAAACTTTCGACGTCGTTTTATCCCAAACTACGCTGAGTTAACACTCGGATTTAATCAACTATTAAAGAAAGGCTCTGAATTTGTATGGGACACCGTTGCCAACAAAGCTTTTGACGGTTTGAAATTGACTTTAACCTGTACCCCACTACTTTTCCCGCCCGATTATAGTTGATATTATTTCCTTTATCTCATTGCTTCGGATTCGACCATCGCCATGGTTATGGTCCAAGAAGATGATTTAAACGACAAAAATGTCATTTATTATTTGAGTCAGAGTCTCACGACTAAAGAAGCCAAGTATTTACATGTTGAAAAACTGGCCTTGGCAGCTATCCAACAATTCTGTCACTATATCTTACTCCACAAGACCACTTTAATTTTCGATTGCAACCCCATGCAACACATTCTTACCCACCAATTGCTCGGGGGAAAATACTCCAAATGGATAGTCATCCTCCAGGAGTTTGACTTAGAATTTGAATGTGATAAGTCTAAGAAATCCTTGGTGTTTGCTGAATAAATATGTGACCTTCCCTGCACTGAGACAGAAAACGTAGCAGAGGACTCTTTACCTGATGAGTCTCTTTTTCTGATCAGTTCTAACGACCTTTGGTATGGGGATATCATTGTCTATCTCCAAACTCAAAATTTCTGGCCCCATTTGTCTAGCACTGACCATCGTCGAATACACTATCAAACCCATCAATACATCTTCCTTGGTGACACTCTTTATCATCGTGGGGTTGACTCTATTTTTCGATGTTGTCTCACCTATGATGAAGCTAAGAAAGCTTTAAATGACTGCCACTCTAGAGCATGTGGTGGTCACATGTCTGGGAATGCTACTGCCCAGAAGATCTTATGCGCCGGGTAATTTTGGCCTTCCTTATTTAAATATTGTATTACTGTCGTTCAAAAATGCCATGCTTTCCAAATATACAACAATAAGATAAGATCTCATCCCACTCCCTTACACCCTGTAGTTTCCATTGGACCTTTCGCCAAATGGGGTATCGATTTCATGACCTGTAACCCTCACTCGGCTGGGGGGCATGGATACATTATTGTAGCCATGGATTATTTCACGAAATGGGTCGAGGCGATGCCTACATTCGACAACACTGGAAAAATTGCAGCACTTTTCATTTTTAATCACATCATCACACGATTTGAAATCCCACAATCTATTGTCACTGATCACGGTAGCCACTTTCGAAACTTCATGATGTCTAAGCTTACAGAAAAGTTGGGTCTTCGACATGAAAACTCAACCCCCTACTATCTGTAGGCTAATGGCCAAGTTGAAGTGATCAACATGGTTCTTATCACCATGCTTCGACGGATTATAGGAATTCAAAAAACAAGTTGGCACACGATGTTGTTCTCAGCCTTATGGTCCTATCGGACGTTTATGAATTCTACCACGGGGTTTACACCTTTCCAATTAGTGTATGGTATAGAAGTTATCCTACCGATTGAATGTGAAATTCCATCGTTAAAACTAGTCGTTGAACTTCTCCCAAACACCTCTACTGAAGAAGAACGTCTGTTGTCTCTGATGCAATTGGACGAAGCCCGTCGTGATGCCACCCTAGTTATTGAAACCCAAAAAAAAATGGGTCAAATCCCAATACGACAAACATATCAAGCCACGTGTTTTCTCTGAGGGTGATCTAGTTCTCCTCTATGAACAAGATCGTGATTTTCCAGGAGCCAGGAAATTCGAGGCTATGTGGTGAGGCCCTTATATCGTCAAACGAGTGTTGGAGAAGGGAGCTTACGAATTAGTAGATTATGATGTCATTCCTTTGAGTGAACCCAAAAATGGGATTTACTTGAAGAAGTACTATGCTTAGACTATCTTGGCATGAGTACTTGTATTTTACTGTATCATACTGTTGTGTGCTATGTTTGTGCATTTTTTCTTCATTATTCGGTTTCTACCCTCGATCACTTATCTTGTGTTGTGCTTGGTTTGCAGATGTCGAATTCTTTGTTACCCTACCACAGCTTCCCTGATGGCGCTAGTTGTAGTACTCATAACCTAGCTTCTGCTGCATGGGAAATCTATTCACCCACAAATGAACTTATCAGTCTACATGGTGTTTGCCTCGGTCGTGCAACCAATAATATAGCAGAGTATAGCGCCATTATCGAATTACTGACTGATGCTATCTTACTTGAGATTTGTCGTCTGGTTATACGACTTGATTCGCAACTAGTGGTGCTACAGTTAAGTAATGTCTATGCTATTCGAAGTCCTACTTTGTTACGGGTATATTTACGAATTCACCTCTTGGAACGTTATTTTGATTATATTGAGTATCAACACATTCCTAGATGTCTAAATACATTGACTGATGCGTTAGCTAATTATGTGTTAGAAAGACATCTGAGACATTTATAAAACCAAATCACACATCACATGTATCATATAAAGCAAAATAAGTTGGTAGAAG
>CBVK0101963402.1:0-12557 GCA_900067695.1 Picea abies | reverse complement strand
GGGCTTGGTGGTGGTCATGGGTTCAAATCCCATGGACCCCAAACAATTTTTTTGAAACATGCCACTTCAACTGATGACTGGGTGCCACGTGGCTTCCCATGACTGGGCCATGTGGCATCTCCCCATTTGCCGGATTAATGCCACTTGTCAGTTATTGACTGGTCCGGTTGCCTGCCACATGTCTTCCTTGTCAGTGAACCTGCCCAATCACCATCATCCAGAGAGTGCCACATCATCTCCTACACAGTCAGTATGCTGATGTCATCAGCATTGACTTTTTGACCAGTTGACCTTTGACTTTTTACCTGTTTGGGCTTTCGATCAGAACGCGATAACTTTTGCATACGGATCCCGTTTGACAAAGTAAATGTACTGCCAGAATTAGAAATACGAGATGGACGCAATGGCGTTGGTTTCGTCGGATTCTGAGCACTTTCATTTTTGAGCATTTTTCAAGCCCTGTCAGGCTTCTAGATCCGATTTCGGATCATTTTTGGTGGCCCCTACATGGGATTCCTTCCAGGACAACATTAAAGAACAATACTACCCTATTGGAAGTTACGAGGACCAATACATCAGATGGACCACCCTATGTCAAGAAAGGGACCAAACAATACCAGATTTCACAATTATTTTCCATACTATTACAGGAAAATCCCCCTGCAGACAAGTGGATTTCCTCTTGAACCCTAAATCTCTAAGATCAAGACAGAAAGGTGCTAACTTTGGTCACTGACATCCGTTTAAACCTAGATAAACTAATGTATACAAAAGAGGAAGAAGGTGTACGTTTTTCTGATGTTTGTCCTCATTCCAGTCTAGATTGAGCTCCGATCTCCAAGCTCCTCAAAAAGTCTTACAATCCAATCAAGGGAAAAACATGCTTCCTATTCTACTATGATTAGCTTGAAACCAGATCTATCTATTAAAGACAAGTTCATGTAAACAAACATAATCTTGAAGGAAATAGGCTGAGCACATATATATTAATGAAAACAAAGTAAAGTGCTTACAACTGTAGATGCAGGCAACAACTTTAGCAAGCTCTCTTTGTCCAAACCCTTTTCTCAAATAATCCACCAACAGAATGACTATGCTTCACTGATATCTTCCTTATGAGATCATAAGTTTGATGCCTTCAATGTCTCTATGTTCCTTTCACCATGAGAAGGCCTCCTTATATAAGATTAGAGAGACCCAACCACCTTAGAGATTCTTGGGATAGGTTGAGGATCTTTCTCCATCAGTTGTGGATCCTCCCTAAGATCCAGCCTTGACCTCAAATTTGAATCCAACTAACTCCAGAGATGAGGGGGATTTTTCCCTGATTTTCCCCAACAACCAAAGATTCCCTCAAACATCCCAACGCTCCTTCAGAATGGAGCACATATTGTTGTAACGCTCCCCCAAAGAAGGGTAAGGAGTGCTGACACTCTCGGATAATGGTTAGGGGAGGGCTACCCAAAATTTCCTTAAAAAATCCCAACGCTCCCCCAGAAGGGTGCACAGAGTGTTGGAACACTCCCTCAAAGAAGGTTAGGGAGCGTTGGCACTCCTTGACAGTGGACAGGGGAGCATTGGCCTCCAAAAATTATTTTTAAGTGGTTTTATTCATGGAAAATGATTTGTACTCTTCATCAAATGATTTCTCTTCCTTAAATCAGTCTTTTAGGGTGTCTTAAGTGTCCCCGTGATGTTGTTAGAGGCACAACATAGGAGAGATGGCAGTATGATGTTTGCAACACTTGAGACACTTGCGACCAAGATGCGACACTGACGATGATGATAATAGGTCATCATTGGAGTGAGTAATTTTGATGTGTAATAGATTTCGCCCCAAAGTGCGAAGTTAGAAGACAGAAACTGATGACTGGAATACTTTGTAGAATTTTTCGAGCAAGGGTATGGACTCGGAGAACCTGGTAGAATTTGCACACAGCCATCAAACAAATATTATGACATGTTTCAAACCCAAGGCAGGAATACCTATGATTGGGTGATAAATACTTGCAAGGTATGAATGCCATAAAATACACTGCGGATCCATAATTGTATTAACAAAAAGGGTATAGCCACCAAAGATACAATGTGGATCTATACTTCCATGACATGAACTGATCATAGCCACGGAAAATACACAGTGGATCTACGAAATGACAAGACGTAGCCACAGACCAATACAAAGTGGATCTATGTGACAATATATGTGTCAATATTCAAGAGAAACTCCATCGCAACCTGGGAAAAGTAAATATCAGAGTGATCACTCAACCCAGGGTCTTCTTACCGATCCCGATGCAGTACGAGTCTAACCATGTGAATAGATGTCCTGATGTTGAACATGGTAGAAAATGCTTGATTATCGGTCAATGAGGTAAACCGTTAACAAGGGCGAGGGAAATCACCATTGATGTTAATGATTCCCAAGGTACCCTAGTAAATTCCAGCGAATGTGAATAAATGATCTGAAGTCGAACATTTGTGGAATCACTCGATCAAGGGTCAATGATGTAAACCCATTATCAGAAGTAAGGAGGCCTGACATTGAGGCATGCAGGTCCCAAGGTACTAACTGGTTTCTAAGTCTAGTTCTCGGATAATGTGTTGAGGTCGACATGAATAGACTCGTCATAGGAGGGACTTGATGTATCCCCCATCAATGACACGAAACTGATATAGAGATGTAAATTGGTAGATCAAATGAACATGGACTGACACGGGTATTGAAATAGGATATTTGTGACGGTTGACTCTCGAGGCAGATACTTCCCTTGAACACTGAGGCACAACAACAAAAACATGACATGGACCAAAACATGATGATGCAATGGATACTATGACTTTCTTCGGGTGACCCAAAGGAGTAAATAAAATCAGAGGATTGGTTCAGTGCAGAGGTTTAGTGGATTGAAATGCATGCAAAGACAAAGTTCCGTGTTCAAGGGCTACCATAAGAGTGACCTGTAATGTTCCCAAAAACTGTTTGGCTTGCTTCCTTCAATTTTTTCCCCCATCTAGATAGACGAGTACCTATTTTTATTTTAACGAGCTCAAGGAAGGTAACACATGCTCGATATAACTCACCTTCGATAAGTCCCTCTTCCTTTGTTTAACGAACTGGAAGACGTAAGGGTTCGGTCCCGTATGGCTCCTTCAATGTATGATTTGTTTAACGAGTCCAGAGAAGGTAAACTCAGTGATTTTTCATGTTTAGAGAGTCTGAAAAGAAATTAAAGATGACTACAGTGTTGTCCTTTTTCATAATGTTAGTCTCGTGAGGCTGAAAAAGAGATAAATGACCACTCAAAATACGCCCTTTCAAACCTTTTAACGAGTGTGAAAGGAAGCAAGATCACTCAACAATTATTTCATGTTTAGAGAGGGGGGTTCCTTTTTCGTATAACCTTTATGAGTCCGAAAAAGTGATAAAATTCTACTCGGTTATATTCTCATGTATTTGCAAGCACGAGAAAGAACAAAGACTAAGCTCATTATTGGTTTCATTTTTACACAAGCTTGAAACAAAATTAAACTATGCTTGTAAATTCCCAATGTAATTTCCAAAGGTTGGGATACCCATGGATGGTCGTTACTATGCCCCCAACATGAAAATCTAGTGGCATAACTCCAGAAATGTAATCAAAGGCTTGAGACATGCCCCCCAAGCTTCAAATCATTCATAGACTTTGAGGTTGTCACCAATTTCTGTACTAGATAGAGAAAAAGGATACGAGTAGATGAAATGAAGGTTCAAATGCGACGCCTAACAAGAGACTCGACTCGACATCTATGAGATCTAGCAAAAGACTTGACTTGATGGGAGAGGTGATTGTTTCATTTTTTGATGATCTTGACACAAGAAAAGAACTATTCTCAAGGATCCGGGTTCATTCCCAAGATTTCTATTTCATTTTTTAACGAGATTTCCATGGAGAAGAGAAACTATGCTTGTGACCTCTCCTTGATCATGGCTTCCAAGAGAATAATTCTCTGGAAGGAATACATGTCAAGGGACAAAATTCAATCACGGCTTTCAAGAGATCTTCACTGGACGAAAGAAAAATACTCTGGAAGGAACACATGTCGAGGTCCGTGATAGGGGTAAAGAGATCATGCTCCAATAGCCCTACCAAAGAGATCACCATGTCAACTATCGGATCTAAGTCATCAGAAATTGAAGTCATGGGAGACAACGCCACATAATTGATCTGTGGCAGGGGTGATACCGACTGCATATAAGGCCCATTTAGGGAGGTCATTGGGTTGATGGTCAAGTCAGGGCCAACGAACGAAAGTTGATCAATAGTCACCATTCTTCCATCGTGCAGGAAAGATATCACATGGAAAAAAGTGGACACAATAGCTTTCATGGCATAGAAATAATCTCACCCAAGGAGTAAATAGAAATATAAGGGGTCCTGGACTACCATAACATCAATAAAGACAATTTTCCCTCCCAAAGTTACAGGAAATTGAGGAAGGATCCCTAAAGGGTGACTGGTTCTTCTGTTAAAAGCGAACAAAGTCTGGGTAATTGGCACAAGCTGAGGATAACACAAAGATTTCCAAGCAATAGAGGAAAAAATACTAACGAACGAACCTTCATCTATCATCGCATGAGGAACGTCCCAACCAAAATCCTGTACTGTAATCTTGAAAGGAATGTGAGAGGGAAGACGAGGTCAAGTTAGCACACCCCAATAAAAAAGGATGGCCTCATTACTTGGACTGGGTTTTGCGGGAGAAGGAGGAATGCCCGCCAACACGGTAGATTCTGTATCAATGAGAAAAACATGGGCAATATTGGGTTTACTCTCTAGAGGGAGAGTAGGATCGACTGATGACAAGATCATATTGACCACTTGGGTTTCATTCTCCAAGGGGAGAATGGGGTCGACAGGTGGAAACAGATCGATCGTGTGGGTTTCACTCTCTAACAGGAGAGCGAGATCGACGGAAGATGGGATCAGATCAACCACTTTGTCAACTGGTTCAACTGAGGACATGACTAGATTGATGACATGATCAACCAGACTAACTGATGAAGGGACTGGAGGAACCACTTTGGCACTCGTTAGAGGAGGAGTGGAATTGACCACGCTGACACTCTTCAGATGAAGGGTGTGACTGACCAATGATGGGACTGGATCAGTCACTTGGGTTTCACTTTTCAGATGAAAAGTGGGGCTGATTGATGATGGGACTGGATCGGTCACTTGGGTTTCACTTTTCAGATGAAAAGTGGGGTTGATCGATGATGAAACTGGATCAACTACTTTTGTTAGCGGTTCAACCGAGGATGAAACTAGATTGACCACCTGATTAACTGGACTGACCAGGGATGGAACTGGATTGACCATTCTATCAACTAATGATGGGTTGGGGGAAATATTACGATAACCAGTGGGAAGTTGAAGCTTTTCCAAACGAGAAGAAGCCTCGTCCATATGAGGACAAAGGTGAGAATAATGATCACCTTCACATAACATACAAGGAAATTTGACAGATGTCTTCTTCTTACCAACCTTAACATCACTAGTTGACAGGGTGTCACGAGCATGTCTAGCAGAGGCTAATGATGTGGAGGACCACATTTCTAAGACCTTGCGAAGACCATGACAATCCCTCAGAAAGTGGTCACCCTTACAAAGAATGCAAGGGAATTTGGGTTTCAGATTCTTCATTTTAATATTGTTGACCTCATCAACACTCCCAATACTATTAATATTAGTTGGTTTCTTGGATCCAACATCTGATAGGGTTGGAGGCTCGGTCCTTTTTGGGTTCTTCTTCTTCTGATATTTCCGTTTCTTCTTCTTCTTATCAACCTGACTACTCGCTTTAGAGCTTTCACTAGGCGAAGAAGGAGAAAGGGAAGGAGACTTAATGGGTGAAGAAGGAGAAAGTCGACATGAGGTTGATGTGTGGGTGGTGTGCTTACATCCGAAGCACTAGGTACAACTGAAGAACTGGGAAGATTCGAGATCACTAGAGTGTGGAGCAACCAAACTGGTAATCCGATGGTGAGTCTTAGAAGACTCAATGTGGCAATGTACGAAGGACCAATGTTTCCAAAAGAAGGAAAGGTGTAAGGTTCCCCAGGACAAGGGGTTCCTCCATTGGTATTCCCAGAAGTTGATGCCATTAGCACTGACTTGACCTAAGTTCCATTAAGTAAAACAAACAACACACACTATGAATCTAAGAAGCAAACAATCAAACAAAACTTCCCACAATGAAACCACTAGTTGTTGATGAAATCCAACGTTGCAAGATCAATATAAGAAGGGGCGGGGATAGAGCGGGTGGATTAGTTACATTGGTGACCTATTGTTGTGAGTGGGAAATCCCTCTACGGACTAGAACTTAGGGTTAAATTATGCATGTAGAAAAGACCTAAAGATTTCTACTTTCTACCGTCGTCCCATACTTATTCCCCATTATTCTTAAGCAAATACATAGTTAAGAAGATCAAGTGAGCATACATTATTTCGGGATTTTTATGTGGACCCTTCCTTATGCTTGATCGCTTTTTGATTGTAGCTCTCCTCCCAAGGTTGACCTGCATTCACAGAAAAAAAAACAACAAACTCCACATGCATTTGATATATAGATTAATGGGTTAGAGATTCAATAATCAAGTATGCAATAAACCATGAAAACCTCGTTTGGTGGGACGGGAAAAGTATTTCTTTATTATTAACTTCAACAAATCAACTTATGATGATGAAGTCAGCTACTGCTCAAGGAACTTGGTCCTGGGCTCCTCTTCAACTGTCCTTCAACTTCTTTTCTCTATCTTTCTCTTTACACAAGGATGGTTAAAGGGTTGGGACAAAGGGAATGCGCAATTGGGTATATTTTCTTTACTATGATTCTCCTCTTCCAAATGGGACCCCTAACCCTTCTTTTATAGGCTAGAAGAAGCTAGGTATTTGGAGAAGAAGCTAGGTATTTGGATGAACCCTCGGCCATGCATGGCCAGAAGGTTTAGTTAACTCACCCAAAGCTGTGTGTTCCATCGACAACTTTCCTTTTTTTGTGCTTTTGTAGGTACACGTGGGCTATTTTGGGTCAGCGAGCGTGTACACATGTGCAGTAATAGAGCAGGGCCCGTGGGCCTTTATAAAAAGTGTTTTTAAGAAGAGTTGTTCAGCAGTGCTTTGGCAAAGAAGGAATCTGAGATGGCCTGATGGTAGGTAAGCATGTCTGGTGCAAATTAAGGTTATAACAAATGTCCCCTAATGTGTGAGGTCAGAAGAGTATCTGATGGCCGAAATACATCACCAATATTTACTGATGTGCCGAACAAGTGGGCCTAGGGACCAGAAATCGGGAGGCACTGTCTGCAAAAATAAAAATTGTCTCACTGAGGCGGGCATACCCATGCTCGGGATAAAATAAACTCATGGCTACCAATCAAATACACTGTAGATCCATGTCATATAACTATATAAAGTGTAGCCGCGCACAATACACAGCGGAGCTACATCTTGAAATAAAAAAGATATACATGTAGAGTATCCATCTTCTTCTGATGGCTGGAGATGAGGTCTTCAGAGTTCGAGTAACAACTTCAAAATCTTCAAAACTTGGGTAGGAGTGTAATATGAGTGTATGACTTCACTACCCAGAAGTCTTCAACGGCTCATCAGTCATGGACTAGAGAATCTTGATGATCAGACTGAAGGCTTCATTGATTTCGAACAAAGACATGATTGGACATTTAGGATGGCCGGGTATGAGGGCAAGAGACAAACTGCAGAGGGGCTGACTCAGGCTTGGTAAAAACTTCCCTTGGACAACAACACGACAAATGATGAGACTCATGCAACATGGAATTAATCATAAGTCTACGAGGTAGGAGGCAACATAAAATCTCCATATGTTTGGAAGAATAACCAAACAGAGGAGGACACAACTCTATGTAGCGTGAATAGCTTCCTAAAGTCATATTAAATCCTAGAGTTTGACTAACAAATGGACAGATGTGCTTTATCCAAGGGCGACTTATTGTGCTGCCAAGAAAATACTTTTCCCTTCCTCTTTTTGGGGTATATTTGATTTTTTTGTCTTTTTCAATGATTTTGGAAAAAAGAATAAAAGAACGTTACATTACAATGGAGGAACAAGTGTTACAAACATACAAGTTCAAGGCACAAGGACAATACTGATGTTCAGAGAAATGACACTCGGGAAAAATACTCCAGGGGTCAAAGGTGTTAAGATGCAGAGGCAAAGTGCTACAAGGCTTGCGTATAAGGTATGCTTCAGATGGTTCAATTGAGAGAAAAATGGAGCCAACATTTAGACCAAAGATGCAGGTATGCAAACACGGTTAACAAAACACACAATGGTAACGTCCTTCGATGTAAGTTTAACGAGCCCATAGAAGGTAAGCTCGGTGGTTTTTCATATTTAGAGAGTCTGAAAAAATGTAAAAGAAGAATCCATTGGGGTACCTTTTTCAAAGGTAGTCTGGTCGGTTTGAAAAAGGGATAAACTGGAATCGACAAGACGTCTATTCAAAACCATTTTAACGAGTGTGATAAAGACAAGATCACTCGGCCATTTTTTCATTTTTAAGGAGTCTAAAAAAATATTAACTATGGACTCCGTCAGGAATGTTCTTCTGGACCATTTTAACGAGTGTGAAAGAATAAGGTCACTCGACGATCTTTTCAATTTTAGGGAGTCTAAAAAGAGCTTAACTATGGACTCCGTGGGAGTTCCTTTTTTCGTAAATTTAGTCCCTCTGTTATCAGACTAATCGGTAGGTGCGGACACTAACTGATCTCCCTAGATCCACCTAGATCTAGAACAAAACACACCAGAACATGATGCTTTCCTTAAGTTTTAGATATTGAATTTACTAACTAAAGAGGGATGAGTGACATACAGTGTAAATGTTGCTTCCTCTCACCATCGCCATCCTAGCTCCATTCCAATGTTCATACCATGATGATCCTGCAAAAGAACGCAACCAACCAAAGTGATAGTAATAGCATAAACTCAATATAAAGCTATGTATGTGATCAAGGAATCATACAATAAAACACAACAAGATTTATAGGAAAGAATCATATTACTGTATCATATTAAATGTGGAAGAGAGATTACAACCATGGCCTTGATGTCGTAAGGTCCCTTCCAATTGTCCTTTGTTTCCCACACACTTTCACTCCAAGAATTCTGAGAGCACAGATCTGATAGTATTCACAATCTATCTTGACAAAGGCAAAAATCAAAACCACTCTAACCAAGCTAAAAGCTCCAAGCTAACCAAAGCTAACTTTCTCCATGAGAACTCCTCTCCTTTTATAAGTTGAAGAGGATAAGGTGAGGAGGTTAGGATGATCCCACTAAATCATGAAAGAGAGTAAGATCCAAACCATTCAGATGCCACCTCACCATAGAAGTTTCTCCTTCTAGAAGATTCGAGAAAACGCTTGTTTTTCCCAGGTGTAGGCATTCTCGCACCCTAACTATAGAGCAACCTGCGAACATCTCGCACCCTAGCTATGGTGCAACCCGTGAGAATCAGGCATTCTCACACTCTGCCTATATAGCAACCTATAAACTTCCTTTTTATGGGGTTTTTACAAAGGAGAATGCAACCTCTTTTCTCAGGAAAAGTTCTTCTGCCTTCCTTCTTCAGGAACTCATGCCACTGACCCCTCTGTAGGAAACATATAGGTTTACATCATTAACGATCATAGGGAAAACAAAAATAATGTGTAATAGAGAGCCCCCTAAAGTATGAAGTTAGAACAGAGTGATAGCTTAAATACTTTGTCGAGTGTGTGTAGGGAACAAGGAACAGTCGGCCAGAAACCTGCCAACAAATAAGGAAATACAGTACAATAATATATCATCATTGAGGTAGGCATTTCCATACTCAGAATGCAAATGACTCAAAGCATAAATGCCGACATGCGAAGATCCATGTCAAGTAAGACAAGTCATGGCCACCAAACATACACTGTGGATCCATGCCAATATGACTCAAATCTGATCATAGCCACCAAAAATACACTATGTATCTATGTGTTAAAGACTCAAATTTGAACATATCCACCAAACATACAATGTGGATCTTTGCAACAGTACACTGAATATACTCCAATGCAACCTAGATCTGTCAGAAAAATATCCAGGGTCTTCATCTCTATCACTCTATAGTACGAATCTAACCATGTGAATACATGTGTTGAAGTCGAACATGGTAGAAACCACTTGATTACCAGTCATTAGTGTATACCATTAACAAGTGCGAGGGAAATCACCATTAATGTCAATGACTCCCAAGGTACTCTGGTACAATCCAACGAATGTGAATCAATGAGCTGAGGTCGAACACTCGACGAAATCTCTCGATAAGGGGTCGATAATGAAAACCCACTGTCGAAAGCGAGGAAACCTACCATTGAGGCATGCAAGTTCCAAGGTACCAATTAGTTTCTAAGTCTAATTCCTGGATAATGAGTTGAAGTCAACAGGAAAAGACTCGTCACAGGAGGGCCTTAATGTATCCCACATCAATGACATGAAACAAGTAACAAGATTTGATGTAGATTAGAGTAACAAGTCATTCAGGACTGACTCAGGGATGGCCGATGCAATAGAAGGCTTAAAGATTGCAGAAATGGCTGACGCAATAGAAGGCTTTTCAGGTTGGACATCTTTTTGAACATATTTACGACACGACAACTGTCTTGGAAAATACTGACTCAACAACAGGGATCACAGACCGATTTGTAATCTTATAAAGGAGCATGATTAGGAGACAAGTGGATTTTCCAACCTAGACACAAAGCGAGTGAAAGGGTGTCATGTTCAAAAGCGACTCTTCCACATAATACAGGTTTAGATACATTTCTTTCCCAATTTTTCCCCCACCATTTATGGCGAGTACCTCTTTATTTTTACGCAAGCTTGAGGAGGATAACATATGCTTGTAATGTAAGCTCATCCTTCGGACGAGTCCCTCGGAGTATGTTTAATGAACCCTAGGAAAGAGTGGTTCGGTCCCATATGGGTCTTTCGATGTTTGTTTAACGAGTCCAAATAAAGAAAACTCGGAGGTTTTTCATGATTATAGAATTTAGAAAAACACTTAAAAGAGAACTCTCTCAGTTCCTTTTTCGTAAAATAGTCTGATGAGACTAAAAAAGAGATAAATTATTGCCCAACAAACACTTTCTTCAAATACTTTAACGAGCATGAAAATAGCAAGGTTGCTCGACGATCTTTTCATGTTTAGAGAGTCTGAAAAGAGCTTAAAGGGAACTCCAGGAGGTTCTTTTTTCGTATAACCTTTACGAGTCTGAAAAGTGATAAAAGCATACTCGGTTGCATTCTCATGTATTTATGAGCATGAGCAAGAACAAAGACTAAGCTCGGTAACTTATTCTCATGTATTTACGAGCATGAGAAAGAACAAAGACTAAGCTCGGGATTGTTTTCATTTTTATGCAAGCTTTAAAACAAAACAAAACTATGCTTGGGATAGATTTTAATTTTTACACAAGCTTAAAAACTCAAAAAAACTATGCTTGGACCTGGTTTCATTTTTACGCAAGCTTGAACTAGAGGGAAGTATGCTTGAGGTAAGTGGTTTCATTTTTACACAAGCTTGAACCATAGAAAACTATGCTTGTGACTTCCCAACACATAACACATGGATGGTTGGTACTTAGCCCCCAGCTTAAGAAACTAGCGGCTTGACTTCAGCATGAATTCCAGAGGCTGAGGCAAATGCCCCCCAAGATTTGTTTCATCCAACTACAAAGGAGAATGAAATGAAGCTTCAAATACTAGACGAAGGACTTGACTCAAATAGAGAGGGGGAAAACTATTTCATTTTTTAACGAGTTTGACATAGAAACAAGAACTATGTTCGTAACCTCTGTTTCATTTTTTAACGAGGTTGCCACATAGATGAAAAAACTATCCTCAAGTGGTTTCATTTTTTAACAAGCTTGAAATTAGAAAACTATGCTCAAAGACCCCTATTTCATTTTTTAACGAGGTTGCCTAAGAGACGCAAAAACTATCCTCGAAAGTAGTTTCATTTTTTAACGAGCTTGAAATCAAAAAACCATGCTCAAATACCTTTGTTTCATTTTTTAACGAGGTTGCCTCAGAGACGCAAAAAATATCCTCGAAAGTGGTTTCTTGATCATGGATTCCAACAGGTGAATGCTCCGGAATGACACCATGCCAAGGGACAAAACTCGGTCATGGCTTCCAAGAAGTCTTCACTGGAAGGAAGAAACACACTCTGGAAGGACACCATGTCGAGGGTCATGACAGGAGCAAAGAGATCAGGATCTAACAACCCTATCAAAGAGATCACCATGTCAACTACTAGATCTAAGTCATCAGAAGTCGAAGCCATGGGAGACAACGCCACATAATTGACCTGTGGCGGGGGCGATACCATCTGCATATAAGAACCATTCAGAGAGGCAATCTAGGCGGGGTCAATGAATGAAAGTTGATCAACAGTCACAACCCATCCATCGTGAGGGAAATATATCACACGAAAAAGAGTA
>CBVK0101963392.1:0-24155 GCA_900067695.1 Picea abies | reverse complement strand
CCATTCTTTTTATAAGAATTTTCACCTTGACACTTGTCATTTCATGCATAATCAGATAAATTTTAATAATTAATTTAGAGATTATTCACCCCCAACACATGTCACTCTTCCCTCGAGTTGCACATGTTTTATTTCTTTTTAATTAAATAAATTTTGAATTTTTCCTCACCTCCACAATTAGTTCCTAGATTTTCTCCTAGTTGTCCCTTAGTTCCCCAATTTCTCCTTTATTATGTCTCCTAACTAATTTAGAGTTGGAGTTTGATTATGAATCTTCTCTTAGTTAGGATTTAGAGTCTAACTTGACTTGGGACTCCAACTCTAAGTTGACACCACATATTCTCGTGAAATAATTTCTTTTAATTAAAAATTCCTTTTATTAATTTCATGCACACATTGTTCATATGTCTTTGATTTTTATTCTTATTCTCTCTTTACTAGTTTTTATTCGTCTAAATTTCCCTTAACTCATTGTTATAACTTTGTTTAGGCATAAACGTCTAGACTTAGGTTTTATTATGTTCATGTTCATAAATTAATATAAAATATATTCTCCTTTCTAACAAAATCTAAGTATTCATTTAATCCTCTAAAGCCTTCTAATTTTTTTTTATTAATGTCTCTTAACGTTTCATTTTCTTTAATTGTATTTTAGATTAACATGTAAAGTGCCCTTCAAGACGCATTGACATGCTCCAAGGGTGTCACTCGCCATTTGACTTAGTTTGGAAGTTGTCTAACGCTTTGAGTCAATACTGCACTTGTCGACCTTGTGTGAGACTAAGGGCTTACTGAGGAATATAGAATCTACCTTATTGCACACCCCTCAAAAATCCTCGTGAGTGACTGTCTAAGTCTACCCTCACAACATCGTGAACCTCTTAGGAACAAGGTAGTCGCTAAACTTCAGTTCAGGTCATGGCGGGAGTGTTATTAGGTTGGGACAGGCACACTGCCACACCTCTCCCTAATCTATCTAATATCTATGTATGACCCCTTTACTCCATATGTGAGTCAGATTAGCAAGCATCACCATGCCTGCATCCACTAAAAAAATAATATTAATAACTCTTATACATGTAATCCATAACTGAAATCATCATCATGACACATGCGTAATAAAATCAAATACTCATGGTCAAAGTCAACAGTCCACTCCCTGACTCAATCTGGAGTCCAAGGAATTATGTCGATGCCATCAACATCCTCATCATGTCACGTTTCCTGCACTCACGAAACCTCATCATAATACTTGTTAATGCTATACATCAATATTAATAACATATCAAAATTTAAATACTCAAACATAACATAAACTCATAAACCAACTCAGATGATCATAATGTACCATGTTTAGCCGGATCACTTGAACACAAGTGTCCTTAAAGAATAATCAATGTTATGAAAATGTGGTTAGTGAAATCTGGATTTTACATATACCCCCTCTTGTTTTAAACTATGTCCCGAAGTTTGTATAATCTAACAATGAAAACAATAAATATAACTGCTGCTAATCTATATATCAAGCTTTCAAAATAAACATGGAAACTGATGACGCATCTCATGTGTGTCCTCTCAAGTGGCTGAATGTGGACTATAACTGTCCCATTATACCTTGACCTAATTGACCAATCGACATGGTAGTTTTCGAGTGAGATGGTCCAATATACGGATTGGCTCCGCTATGAGAGCACCCTCGTTTGATACCTGCAATGACCTCAAATCAATACCATGTGATGGATTTGAAATATAATGACATAAAATTGAAACATCAAACACATCGTGCATACGCCTCAAAGGATCAAGTACGGCTAGTTGGTGAGCCACATGTCCTTTCTTTTCTACAACTTCAAAAGGTCGCACAAACCTTTGGAGAGAGTTTAGCACCTTTTGACAACTTAATCAAACACTTATGCAGCTTCACACACAAGAACACTTTATCACCAATCTTATAACTATGGTCTATACGATGCACGTATGCATAACTCTTTTGTTGGTGTTGTGCTTTCTTAATCCTTTTCTTTATAGTTAGCATCTGATCTTCCATTTCTTGAATCACTTTCGATCCCACCAGGATCCTATCTTCTAGTCAATCCCAAATGAAAAGTTTCTGACACGGTCATCCGTATAGAAACTCAAAAGGTGTCATCTTAATTGAACTATGGTAACTATTAATATACACAAATTCTACCAATGGTAAAAATTCTTCCCATCATTTCTGTTGATCCATCACATACATTCGAAGCATATATTCTAGAATTTGATTCGTTCTTTCCATTTGTCCATCAATTTCAAGGTGATATGTGGTACTAAAATTTAATTGCGTGCCCAAATCCTCTTGGAAACTAGTCCAAAAATGTCCAGTGAATACTAATCATCAATCATATATTATCATTCTCGGTACACCATGCAATCTTACAATTTCATTAACAAAAATTCTAGCTATGTCAGGTGCTTGATATGTCATACGAACTGGAATAAAATGCACACTCTTTGTCAAAGTGTCAACAACTAAAAAGATAAAATCGTGTCTCCTTGTCATCAATGGAAATCCAACAATAAAATCCATCAATATAACTTCCCATTTCGATTCATGAATCACATGTGGCTGTAATAATCCCAGTGGATGTCTATGTTCAGCCTTCACATGTTGACATTCAAAACATCTCTCCACATAGTTAACTATATAATTTTTCATTCGCTTCCAAAAGAATAATGGTTTAAGATCTGCCTTCATTTTCGTGACTACAGGATTCAGGAATCACATGTGGCTGTAATAATCCCGTTGGATGTCTATGTTCAGCCTTCACATGTTGACATTCAAAACATCTCTCCACATAGTTAACTATATAATTTTTCATTCGCTTCCAAAAGAATAATGGTTTAAGATCTGCCTTCATTTTCGTGACTACAGGATGGGCCATATACACTGCTCGATGAGCTTTGTTCAAAATAAAATTTCTCATTTCGTCATTTGGTGGTACATAAATTCTACAATTATATTTTAATAGTTTGTCACTGTCCAAAGAATAGCCCTCGTATCTAGGTATCTTCATGGTATCTTGTCTGATATTGTATTTTACTTCCTTCTACCAGTCGTCAACAATCTGTAATGCTAAAATCGTTTCCCGAAGATTCGTCTTTAGGGTATTACTGAGAAAATGTGTGATCTCCGACTCAACGCATCTGCTACTCTGTTAAGTGTTCCTTTAGTATACGTGATTTCAAAATCGTACTCACTTGAAAGTTCTAACCAACGTCTTTGTCGTGTGTTCAAGTCACTCTGTGTAAAAAAGTGTTGCAATACATTGTGATCAGTTTTCAACTCGAATTTTTGTCCAACAAGGTAGTGTCTCCAAATGCGCAAGGCATAAACAATCGCTAATAATTCCAAATCATGTGTTGGATAATTCTCTTCATGCCTTCTTGCATTAATACTTCCTTGGATGCATTAGTGCACACCAAGAATTCCTTGTCCATATCCAAAACTTTCAATATCGATGTTGTTATTAACAATTCTTTAAGCTTCTAAAATGCTTCAATGCATTTCTCCGACCAAATGAATTTCTTATTCTTCTTTTGCAGTTACGTAATTGGATTTGCTATTTTTGAAAATCCTTCTACGAAACGTCGATAGTAACCTGCTAATCCCATAAAATTGTGTACCTCTTGCATGTTCGTTAGTGTTGTCCATTCCATAATTCCCTCTACCTTCGTTGGATTCATAGCGATACCTTCTCTAGAAATAATGTGTCCCAAATATTGAATCTTTGTCTGATAAAAAGAATATTTTGACAACTTTTCGTATAACTTGTTTTCTCTTAAGCACTCAAAACTAATCTCAGATGTTCATCGTGTTCCTCTTTTGTCCAAGAGTAAATTAATATATCATCAATAAATACATGTACGAACTTGTCCAAGTATTCATGGAATACCCCATTTATTAATCTCATGAATACACCAATGGCATTTGTCAAACCAAACGATAATAGAATAAATTCATAATGTCCTAATCTTGTCTTAAACGTTGTTTTAGGAATATCTTCTTCTTTGATTCACAATTGTTGATACCCTGATCTCAAATCAATCTTTGAAAATATGGTCGCCCACTTCATTTGATCAAATAAGTCATCAATTCTTGGTAACAGGTACTGATTCTTGACCGTGGCTTTGTTTAATTGACGATAGTCATTGCAAAGCCTCCACGATCTATCATTCTTTCTTAAAAAAATTATTGGTGCTCCCCATGGTGATACACTTGGACGTATAAGTCACAAATCTATTAAGTCCTTCAATTGCATCTTTAACTCTTGAAATTCAAGTGTCGACATCCAATATGGCGTTCTTGCAATTGGTTATGTTCAAGGTTTTAAATCTATAGTAAATTCCAATTCCCTTTTTGGCAGTACACCTGGTAGTTCCTGAGGAAAAACATCAACAGACTTCGATACTACCGAAAAATCTTCCAATATTTTTGTGTCACCCTTTTCGTTAAGAGCTAATATGACATACAACTTACATCCTTTGCACATATTTTTCTTCGATTGTAGGGAAGTTATAAATCGTAGGGATACTCCATGGTTTCTCCCTACAATTACTCTATTTTGTCCCAAATCATCAATTAAGCTTAATATTTTCGTCCTACAGTTAAGTATCGCATTGTGTGATTCTAACCAATCCATTCCAATCATAATGTCGTAGGATCCCAAGGTTGTGATAAAAAGGTTTAAACTTGTGACCATTTCACCCAAATTAATAATACAATCTTTAACCTTTCCTCCAACTTTCTTCTTGGCTCCAAATGCCAATTCTACATATCTAAACTTGTCTTGTTCGACTGCCTTCACCTTAATTATTTTGAGCATAGCACTAGATATAAAACTCTCAGTAGCTCCTGGATCTATAAAAATACTAAGTTGTTGATCTGCTATCATACTTGAAGTCTCGAGCACTATAGACTCATGCTCAACTTGGAGGTTATTCACTGTTGAATGAATCATATGGGCCTTGGCCAGATATCTTATTATCGTCTGTCCCGTTGATCTAGTAGCTCTTGCCTTCTCGATAGGACAATCTCTCTGATAGTAGTGTTCTCCACAATTCCAACATTCGTTCTTAGGGCTGGTGCTCCTAGATCAAGAAGAAGAATTTGCTTGTCTAGGGTTCTGAGGTCCTGATCGGTTCTATGGAATAGATCTATGTTGTTGTTGCAGTTGACGCGGTTGTTGTTGCGACAGTGCTCTATACAAAGTCCTATGATTGGTAACCTGTCTGCGTGATGTAGAAAATATAGGTCCTTAGGGTGTATCACGGTGACCAGAAGTCTGTTTAACAATGTCTATTGTTGTGATGCTCTAAGTGGTGTCAGTCCTATCTGGCTTGAAGGATTCCTACTTTAGCCTCCACTATTCAATTCCTCCTCAATGATAAAAGCTTTATGTATTGCATCGTGCAAAGTCTGAGGCATTAGAATCCTCACCTTAGCATAATTGTCGTAGTTGAGACCAAAAACAAACTTATTCACCTTTAACTTTTCAGTGTTCAAGTGCAGAGCATATATGAGCAACTCCATTAACCTAGTGTCATACTCAGGTATCACACGACTGCCTTATCGTAAAGCGTTGAATTCTTTAAGTTGATACTCAATGAATTCATTAGATAGGTACCTCTCTCGTAATCACTCCTCGAACAATTCCCAAGAGACATTTTCAATGGCCATATTCAGTTGCGGTAAGAGTGTCTTCCACCAAAGGAGCGCACTCCCTTTCGCATTGACTATGAGATAATCCAACAACAATTAACATATCTGATAATCATACCGCCCATAAAATTAGCATATCAACGTTCTCTATTACTAATGCTTCAACGCTACTTCTATTGTGTTAAGTCTCAATTTCAACGTCAATATGGTCGATGCTAGGGAACAATATTTTGCTAAAACCAATAGGATTTAAGTTATGCTTCCTCATATCATTGGTGAAAATCACAACTTTGGCACTCTCTTTCATGCTAATAACAACATCTAACAAAAGCTATTGTAAATGTTGCGTCGTGATCACGGACCTCATTAGTCATTGTTGATCAGTATGTGTTTGAATCAATGGTTCTTCATCTATATAATGTGATAGATTTGATCAATGCAACATATACATTGTCGACTCAGAATCTGAACAATAATATCTTGTCCTTCTGGTACAACTACTCTCCAACTAGTAATACCGATCGCTGAACTTCCTTGCATTGTAGTCACGATAACATCCTGATATGCTATTTGGGTACTTATTTTTTGCTCGTCCATTGTAAAGGGAGGTGTCGCACAGATTATAATTAGTGGAGCTCTAATCTATATGTTTTATTATAAGGTTGTAGTGTAGTTGTGAGCTCCTATGATCATACCTTTCAACTTCCTTAACTAACTATAATATCATCAAGGTGATTATTTTAATATTGTAAACAAGAATGTTTGTCGCGAAGATCAATCTTGTCACATTTTTTTTTTTAAACAATACATGCAAAATAAAATAAAAACAAAGACAAAGATTGTACTCAAGTTCTGTATACTTTGTAGACTAAACACTACCTTAAACAAAGAAGTAAGAAATAGAAATCCTGCGGGGTTAACCTATCAACTCAAACATATTTAATTATGTAGATAAAAAACACACAAAAATTTGCGCAGCAAGCACGTTCCACTTTGGGAAAGACTTTGAGGTATGGATAAAATTTAAGGTTTATTTAAGAGATCATTGAAGGGGAAAAATTTGCACAAAAATGAAGAAAGAAAATACACATACCAAGAAAATAAACCTTAAATAATGTTAAACAAGATCAGGCTCATAAGCCATGAACTAATCGATACAACATATTTGCATAATACTAATTTTAAATGGGAACAAGCCCATATGGTTTTAATCCCAATTTTGTGTTGGCATTCTTTTGCTTTAAAATATTTCATATACTTGAGTTCTTCTCCTTTCAAGAGTCTTTTGCTTTAAAATATTTCATATACTTGAGTTCTTCTCCTTTCAAGAGAAGATAAATGTATATGTCTTTCTTACTTCTTCAACTTAATACATCTCCTCCTTTTAAATTCCACGAATTAAAGATTTATGCATAATTATATTTGGAAGTTGTTTCATAAGTTATGAAATGGAAATTAGGATTTACAACAACAAAATATAAACATATATGCCATATAACGAAAATAATTATATGCATATTTATAAACAATGAATAAACTAAATCAATTGTGAACATTGTAATATAATTCACTCCTTATATATATTACAAGGATATAAAATGTCAATAACCTAGATTGTCTTCACAAACATATTTGATATACAAAATTTTAATGTGCTATCAATTAAATTATTAAACTCTTAAATACCGTGTCCAAAGATCGATGACAAGTGATAATGATTTTCTGCTTGAAAAAGAAACTTGTGCAACGTCCTTTCCTTTCGCCTGCTAATCAAAGACTTCACCGGTACCTCCCAACCAATGCTAGGGGTACTCTTCTTCCTGATAATGATTTTCTGCTTGAAAAAGAAACTTGTGCAACGTCCTTTCCTTTCGCCTGCTAATCAAAGACTTCACCGGTACCTCCCAACCAATGCTAGGGGTACTCTTCTTCCCCCTTAGCCCCTCGAGTCGCAAAGGGTTCACACACAGAATTTCATATCAATATCTAGCTCAATCTTGTCCTCTCAAGGAGAGGCTTCCACATTCTACACAAGACTTACAACCCAACTCACACAAGTCAACTAGTCACAAAAATTTTGACAACATTTCATTCATCCAACAATAGGGTCCTCTACTCCTTCCTAACCATTCTTTTTATAAGAATTTTCACCTTGGCACTTGTCATTTCATGAATAATTAGATAAATTTTAATAATTAATTTAGAGATTATTCACCCCCAACACATGTCACTCTTTTCTCGAGTTGCACATGTTTTATTTCTTTTTAATTAAATAATTTTTTATATTTCTCTCACCCCCACAATTAGTTCCTAGATTTTCTCCTAGTTGTCTCTTAGTTCCTCAATTTCTCCTTTATTATGTCTGCTAACTAATTTACACTTGGAGTTTGATTAGAAATCTTCTCATGGTTAGGATTTAGAGTCTAGCTTGACTTAGGACTCAAACGCTAAGTTGACACCACATATTCTCATGAAATAATTTCTTTTAATTAAAAAATCCTTTTATTAATTTCATGCACACATTGTGCACATGTCTTTGATTTTTATTCTTATTCTCTCTTTACTAGTTTTTATTAGTCTAAATTTCCCTTAACTCATTGTTATAACTTTGTTTAGGCATAAACGTCTAGACTTAGGTTTTATTATGTTCATGTTCATAAATTAATACAAAATATATTCTCCTTTATAACAAAATCTAAGTATTCATTTTATCCTCTAAAGCCTTTTATTTATTTTTTTATTAATTTCTCTTGACGTTTCATTTTCTTTAATTGCATTTTAGATTAACATGCAATGTTCCATTCAAGACGCATCGATGTGCTCCAAGGGTGTCACTTTCCATTTGATTTAGTTTGGAAGTTGTCTAATGCTTGGAGTCAATACTCCACTTGTCGACCTTGTGTGAGACTAAGGGTTTATTGAGGATAAGGAATCCACCTTATTGCACGCCCCTCGGAAATCCTCGTGACGACTGTCTTAGTTTTCCTTCACAATATCGTGAACCTCTCAAGAAAAAGATAGTCCTTAACCTCCAGTTCAGGTCACAATGGGAGTGCTATTAGGTTGTGACAGGGACGATGCCACACCTCTCTCTAATCTATCTAATTTATGTGTATGACCCCTTTACTCCATATGTGAGTCAGATTAGCAAGCGTTGCCATGCCTGCATCCACTGACAAAATAATATTAATAACTCTTATACATGGAATCCATATTTGAAATCATCACCATAACACATGAGTAATAAAATAAAATACTCATAGTCAAAGTCAATGGTTCACTCCTTGACTCAATCTAGAGTCCAAAGAATTTTGTCGATGCCATCAACATCCTCATCATTCACGTTTCTTGCACACTCAGGAAACCTCATCATAATACCTGTCAATGCTATACATCGATATTGGTAACATATCAAAATTTCAATACTCAAACATAACATAAACTCATAAACCAAATCAGATAATCATAATGTACCATGTTTCGCCGGATCACTTGCACACAAGTGTCCTCAAAGAATGATCGGTGTTATGAAAATGTGGTCAGTGAAATCTAGATGTTACATCAACCTCTTCTTGGGGGGAGCTTATAATATTATGTAGAACATAGGTTTGGAATGATGTAATTGTTTTCCCTTGTGTTATATCCATGATTAACTTGTTGTCTACATTCCTTTTTTGATAATCCATGAAATAACATATTCTCATGGAAACACGACATAATGCACGACAAATATGTGCAACCAGGAATGTTTGATCACACGATAGACTCCCTCATCTAGTTCGACATCCATATAGAGGAGTGGCATTATGGGGTATGTTTCTTTTTGGAACATTTGATATATGTCCCCCCATTTGTAGGTGATGTATGTATCCACACAAGAGGTCGTGTCATTGTATATCGGTCCTGGGGTAACAACATATGCTTTTGTCTCCTCTTCTTTGTTTGGAATTATTTCAATGATAGGATCTTTTCCCTTTCTAGCTTTATTAGAAGCCATATCACGGTCTTGCACTCCACCCATCTCAACAACATCAATTGATAACATAGTTAGTTTTCCGAAGGAACGACAATGCTTGTGTGGAGACAAATAACAAGGATTAAAAAAGTATTTTATATGTTAATTATAGCCATCTTCAAGGAGGAGCATTGGAAAAATCTATTTTAAAGGTTTCCCCCCAAAAAAATCATGTTAGTAACATTTTGAAAAAAAAACTATAAACAAGGTGGGGGGAAGACAGTCCCACTCGTGGTCTTGCACAAGTTTGACCTAAAAATAAAGATGGAAAATTCCAAGTTGACTTATCACTCGTGGTCTTGCACAAGTTTGACCTAAAAATAAAGATGGAAAATTCCAAGTTGACTTATCGCAAGGCCATGCAATTCTACTAGAGATGGTGCCATGACTAACTGGTTGACTGAAACCCACAAATTCAATAACTTGATTCTTCACTACACTTGAGTGGGAAAATGAAACTTGCATATTTTGGGCATTGTAAGCCCAATGATGAACAAGGGGGACCAAACAAAAAGTTAATCCATTTCCAAACTTCTTTGGGTACTCCAAGGTACATGAATAATTAACTAAAATGAAATGCTAAACCATATCCATATTGTAGCTACTACCTGGGGATTCAAGATTGTGGTTCCCACGATTGAAGTGGAAAAACATATCATCTATGAATTCTCTCTTACATAAACAAGGCTCCATGTGGCACTTTTAAGCAAGGTGGTGCTAAGTGATATTTATTTTTGTAGGGAAAGAGAATGGGAGAGAGAGGGTTGGTGAAATGGTGATTAATCCTCCCCAAGGGCATAGAGGAGGAATTTGGTTGGCTAAAAAAGGGAGTTCACTAGTGAGGAGAATTTTTTTTTGGTAGAGCAATACAAAGGGTTAGGGAAAATGGGTGCACAAGATCTTTCCTATTGGTTAATTTTTTAAGTTTCTCTAGGAATCTAGGGCCAATTGGCTGGATTTTATTGGCCATGGTGGGTTCCTTTTAATACATGGAAAAAATGCAAACAAAAGAACCATCTAAACCTTTCGGGGGTGAAGCATACCTAGAAAAGGAATATTGGTGGACCTTTGATGTGAATCCATATGGTGGTTAGATTCCTTCTAGTGTCACACATTCAATGGCCTCAGATCTCTTGGGGAGAATGATAAGTGCAAGAGTAAAGAAAACAATAGTGCACATTTGTTTTACAGCCAAAAGACCTTTTTGACACATTTAAACCCTTTTTGAAAAGTCATTTCAATGTGTCGCATGTGAGGAAACTTTTATCGAGTGCGATATAACAAGTTTGTCGCGAAGATAAAAAGTTTGGGGAGGTATGACATATAAGATGAAAAAAGTTAGGAGCAATACATTGTAGGAGGGAAAAACTGCATCGAGCAAGATGTGTCACACCCAAAATTATGTTATGTGCAATATGTCGCAAGATTTTAAAATTTGGATCGATGCGATTTGTCATGAGTAATTTTATTTTTTTGAGTGCAATATGGCAGAAGGAAGATAAAATTCAAAAGATGCAATGAAGAGAAAAAAAAATATATATATATATATATATTCCGCTTTTTTGCAATAAAGGTAGAGTTGACGTGGTGCCATATGTTGTAAACAAAGATTACTTAGGTGTGAGATTTGTCATGAGTAATTTTATTTTTTTGAGTGCAATATGGCAGAAGGAAGATAAAATTCAAAAGATGCAATGAAGAGAAAAAAAAATATATATATATATATATATTCCGCTTTTTTGCAATAAAGGTAAAGTTGACGTGGTGCCATATGTTGTAAACAAAGATTACTTAGGTGTGATTCTGTGTTGTGTCGTGACCAAATATAACTTAGTTGCAACACAATGCAGAGAAATAAGTTACTATGTGATGTGAAAAGAAAATTCACACAAGCTTTGGAAAATTCTAAAGGACAAAATTGGCTCAAAATTCAAGGAAAAGATGAAGACAAATCTTTGGAAGCCTAGTGAGTTCGAGGGAATAAAAATAAACTTCATGGAAAATTTCAAAGTGAAGGGATCAATGTAAACCAAAGTCCATGAAGGCCCACACGTTCAAAAGAAAAGGAGGGGCCCCATGTTATTTTTGCCTCCATCAGATGTTGAAGTCAAAAAATAGTATTGGGGGTTGTTATCTCAACACATCCTTAAGCTTTCTATCCATGACCCTAACATAAAATTCTTGACCCATAGCTTGTAATCACTTAAACCCCTATAACCTCCAATCTCAATTACCCTAAGACCCTATCCCATAACCCATAACCTTGAACTCTTATAATTGTTAATATTTATAGGCCTTAACTCATAAAACCTATACCATTCCTAACTCCCATTTCCCTTAAACCCTACCCACTAACCCCAAATCATAAACCCTTACAATTGTTGATCAAGATAATCTCTAACTCGTTACCCCTATCACTCATAACCTATAACATGCATAACCCATAACCATTACAACGACTAATCCATATAACCCTTAGTTAGTAACATCTATTGTGCATAATCCTTTAACCCCTAATACACCTTACAAGTATCTGCATGAATACCCAACTGTTATCCCCTAACCATACACCCATATGACACCTAACATATATATTACCCTTATAACTGTTAGGCCCTATTAAAGATTAACCCCGACACATTATAACCCCTAACCCATATAACCATAACCCCCATAACTCATATTATATATAAGCTTTGACCCCTATCTATTGTAATCCCAACACTTGCTACCCTTGATCCCTATAGCCTTATAACCCCTAGTCACTCATACATATGAGTCATTGATGTCATTATCCAAGTTACGAGAAAGCCTCATAGAAACTGATAAGGGGGGATCTCAATTAATTTCTATTATTCTCGTAACTATGAGCAAGCCTCATGGAATATGATAGGGTGAATCTCACGTCATTACTATCATTCTCTCATTTATGAGCAAACCTTGTAGAAACATATAGGGAAGAATCTCATGTCAATGCCATCATTCCCCCAGTTATCAATCAACCTCACTTGAATTCACATCCATAGACTTGTAACAATTATAAACCCTAACTAATAAGCTTCATAACCCATACCCCTATCATCCGCTTTTATGCATATTATATTACAGCTGGTATCTTACAAGTGGTATCATAGCACTTTCCTTGGCAGGAATTGTGGGTAAAAAAAATTCCAGGGTAGAGACGTGTACTGTCAGCATATTTAAAGCACAAAGATATATTGTTCATTGGGTAAAATTGTGGTGGGGAAGACTACATGTAAGCAATACAGATAGTTTCACGAGGTTGCCTAAAAACCAAAGTTTCGCCCTTGTTGGAAACCTCTGTAACCCCTGTTGGTACCCCTTGAGTAGTACCACATCAGACTAAATCTGTATACAACCATCACTCCCATGTACCGACAGGTATATCGGGAGTCCCTTAGGTCTCCTGAAACCATCCCTGGATCAGTCAATTGACCACTTGACTGCTATAGTGCCATCGAGAACAGTACTCGAGAAGATACTCTCGAGTACCTAGGTAATAGGGTAGTACGACTAAGGGTATGGTTGAGCCTCCTAAGTTGGTGCCCTGAGATATTGGGTCGAGTATGATTGTTCAACCCTGCATGTATATCTGAGAGCTATAACACAGGGAAAACCCTTCTTCATGATTGTATTATGGTCGCGCAAGGAACAAAAATGGCATTATGGTCGCGCAACCTTACCTCTTGCATTATGGTTGCAAATTTACTACACATTTTTTCCTATTAAAAATAGTGTATTTCGACACTACATTATTATTCATTATTATTATTTGAGAAACATCCCATTGGATTCCTCTCTTCGTCCTAATCGCAGTGGTACCGATCATTTTCAAGCCTTTTTTTCTCCCGTGGACCCGACCCCTTCTTGACACCCTTGTTTGGCACTTATCCCATTGATTTCCTCTCGTTTCCATGATCGTAGTGGTATATATCACTTATATGACTTTTTTTTTCTGTGGACCCACCCCTCATCTCCTAATGGCCCCCTCCTGCTAAGATGAAACTAATCAGAAACTGAATAATGACATTACTGCCATTCATGCCAAAATGGACCACATCCAGGAACAAATCTCTAGCTGAATAGAAGTACTCCACTCTGTTTTCCAAGAATTCCTATCCAAGGGTCCTTCCCCCTCTGGCCCAAGCCCCTAAGTAGAAGGTGTTGACTCTTTCAAACCTTTGAACTTTCATCCCAATCGTGACCCCCTTCTTCTCAGGGTTGAGGTGAACAAATTTGATGGCTTAGAGCCAACAACCTAGGTCACTCAGATGGAACATTATTTTTCCCTGCATGGCATTACCGATCGCTTGACCAAGCTTCGTTACAATGTTCTCTATTTGGATCTGGAATGATGGCAATGGTGTAGAAATGAATGCCAAGGGTATGTTTCTTGGACACAATTTGTTGTTGAGATGTATGAACGCTTTCACACAGACACCCACCATTTAGGTCATTTGACTAAGTTGAAACAATTTGGAATAGTGGAATATTTTATCGCTACCTTCGAGTACTTGGCTTTTCGAATGAAGGGTATGACCGAGCCTTCTTTTGAGAATGCTTTATCAATGGCCTCAAGGATGAAATCTAAGCCTAGTTCCTCATGGCTCGCCCCCAGACTTGGTTGGAAGCAACTAAAGGCACCAAGGAGGCACAATAGGTCATCTTTTCCCAAAACAAAAAACCCACTTTTATTCCCCGCTCTCGACCCCCCAATCTTGCCCCTCCGGCCACTCCTCTCAAGGTAAAAAAATTAACACGGGCAAAAATGGTTGAATGCCAACTCAAGGGTCTTTGTTATAATTGCGATGATAAATACTTTATTGGGCATACATGTAAAGAACAAAAAGTTTTTATGGCCATTTCAGAGGATGTTTTTGATGAAGATGTTGGGGTTTCACTTGAGCCAACATTACCCTAAGCAGATGATCTTACACCGCCCTATGATCCTCCCAAAATTGCCATTGATTTCACTAAATTCTCTCACTAGCTTTTATGCTCCCCAAACCCTCAAATTGATTGGTTACGTTAAGCACGGGAAAGTCATCATCTTAGTTGATAGTGGCAACACTCATAATTTCATTCATTGTCGCCTTGCCCAAGAAATCAATTGTTATATCCATGTTGTCAAAAAATTTCAAATCATGATTGCTAATGGTGGTTCCATGAAATGTGGGGGGCGTTGCACCAAGGAGGCACAATAGGTCATCTTTTCCCAAAACAAAAAACCCACTTTTATTCCCCGCTCTCGACCCCCCAATCTTGCCCCTCCGGCCACTCCTCTCAAGGTAAAAAAATTAACACGGGCAAAAATGGTTGAATGCCAACTCAAGGGTCTTTGTTATAATTGCGATGATAAATACTTTATTGGGCATACATGTAAAGAACAAAAAGTTTTTATGGCCATTTCAGAGGATGTTTTTGATGAAGATGTTGGGGTTTCACTTGAGCCAACATTACCCTAAGCAGATGATCTTACACCGCCCTATGATCCTCCCAAAATTGCCATTGATTTCACTAAATTCTCTCACTAGCTTTTATGCTCCCCAAACCCTCAAATTGATTGGTTACGTTAAGCACGGGAAAGTCATCATCTTAGTTGATAGTGGCAACACTCATAATTTCATTCATTGTCGCCTTGCCCAAGAAATCAATTGTTATATCCATGTTGTCAAAAAATTTCAAATCATGATTGCTAATGGTGGTTCCATGAAATGTGGGGGGCGTTGTGAAAACGTGTGCCTACAAATTGGTCAGTATAACTTGAAATTTCACATGTTTTCTATTGACATGGGTGGTTATGACATTGTTCTTGGTGTTGAATGTTTACACACTCCAGGTCCCATGACTATGGATTTCAAGGATTTGACCATGCAATTCCAACAAGAAGGCCAACAACATAAGTTCCAAGGCATTACAACAGGCTCCCCAGAGATCATCAGTTCCCACGGCATGGAAAAATTACTCAAAAAAGGTCATTCTGACATCATTTCCCAACTCCACTCCATTCAAGCAATTGAGACTCCCTATAAGCACCCCAACCTTCAATCTATCCTTTCCCAACATCACAGTATTTTCCAAACTCCCCAGAGCCTTCCCCCTCACACGACAACCATGACCATTCCATTCCTTTAATCACGGGAAGTCTTCCTCCCAATGTGCACCATTATCACCATCCCTTTGCTAAAAAAGATGAAATTGAGAAAATCGTCCAAGAATTGTTAGAAGCAGGTGTTATTTGTCCCAGTACTAGCAGTTATTCTTCCCCTATTTTCATGGTCCTCAAGAATGAAGGCACTTGGTGAATGTGTCGTGATTTTTTCCCCCTAAAAAACTTACCAGCAAGGACAAATTTCCAGTTCCTATCATAGATGACCATCTAGATGAACTCATTGGGGCTCAATACTTTACCAAACTTGACCTCCATTCTAGCTACCACTGGATACATATGAAAGAGCAAGACATTCCCAAGACTGCATATCACAATCGTGAGGGCCACTATGAATTCTTGGTCACACCCTTTGGTCTTTGTAATGCCCCCTCCACTTTTCAAAGTCTCATGAATCATGTCTTTTGTCCTTTCCTATGTCACTTTTTGTTAGCCTTCTTTGATAATATTCTCATCTTTAGTAAATCTTGGCAAGCCCATCTCACCCATGTGGATCAAGTTCCCTATCTCCTCTCTAAGCACAAACTTTTCCTCAAACAGTCTAAATGTGATTTTGGTGTCTATGAAGTTGAGTACTTGGGTCTTATTGTTGGAAAAGATGGTGTACAGGTGGATCTTATGAAAATTGAAGCTATGCATAATTGGCCTTGCCCTACAACTTTTAGAATTATGTGTGGTTTCCTGGTTTTAATGGGCTATTATCATAAGTTTGTTGTGAATTATGGAAAAATCACGGCTCCTCTAACAAGTCTCCTTAAAAAGAATGCTTTAAGTTGGACTCTAGTCGTTGACCAATCATTCCAAGCCTTGAAAGAAGCTATGTGCACTACTCATTAACTGGCCCTATCTGACTTCTCCAGGACCTTTGTTTTCAAATGTGATTCATCAGGGAGAGGAATCGAGGCAATCCTTATGCAAGATGGATGACCTTTGGCTTTCACCAGCAAACAATCATCGAAGCAACATTTGGGCCAATCGATCTATGAAAAGGAAATGTTGGCTATTTTGCATGCAATGGAGCTCTGATGCCCTTGTCTGTTGGGACAATGCTTCCAAATTAAAATGGATCATCAAATCCTCAAGTAATTCTTGGAACAATGAATTTCATACCTGGAGCAACAAAAATGGGTGAACAAGTTGTTTGGATATGATTATGAGATCATTTACAAGAAGGGAAAAGAAAATGTGGTGGTTGATGTTCTTTCCAGGAAATATGAAGAAGAAGGATCCCTCTTTTCCCTCCCATTCCTTGTCATCGACTGGCTTCAAGTTGTTCATCGGGAATGGTTGCAAGACCCCAAAATTTCCACCAAATCCCACAAATGAAATAGGAACCCTAAGCTGCTCCGAGGTATTCTTGGCATAATGGTGAGTTTTTCTATAAAGGTCACCTATATTTAAGCAAACAGTTGACCCTTAAATCCAGGGTACTCTCTAAGTTTCATGCTTCACCTACTGCTGGTCATTCAAGTTTTACTAGAACTTATGAATGTTTCAAACATTCTTTCTTCTGGGAAGGTATGAAACATGACATCTACATCTTTGTGGTTGAATGTGATACTTGTCAACACAATAAGGGAGAGACTATCAAACCGCCAGGCACACTCCAACTGCTTCCACTTCCACCTACTATTTGGATGGATATTTCTATGGATTTCCTTGTTGGCTTACCCAAATCAGGCAATAAGTCAATCATCATGGTGGTAGTCGATCGTCTTTCCAAATATGCTTATTTCTATGCTCTTCAACACCCATTCACAACATCCACAGTGGCTCAATTTTTTATGGATAATATCTTCAAAATCCATGGAATGCCTCATTCTATTGTTTGTGGCTGAGATCCAAATTTTACCAGCAATTTCTGGAAAGAATTATTCAAACTCCAAGAAACCCAGTTGCATCTCAGCACAATCTATGATCCCCATATTGATGGCCAAATGGAAGTGGTCAACAAATGTTTGGAAACATATTTAAGGTGTTTTGCGTCTAACAGACAACATCGATGGGTTCAATGGTTACCCATAGTTGAATGGTGGTACAACACCTTTTACCATACTGCCACTCACATGACTCCCTTTGAAGTAGTTTACAGGCATAAGCCACCATCAATTCTTCCATACATGTCGAGTATCTCAAAGGTTCAAGAGGTCGACTGCAATCTTACAGTCCACATGACCATTCTTCGTACTCTCAAATAAAATTTGGTCATGGCTCAAAACCGCAAGAAACAATAGGTAGATTAGGGTCATTCTGAATGTCAGTTTGTTGAAGGGGGACTAGTTTTTTCTCCATCTATAACCGTACAAGCAGACTTCACTAAAAGCTCAACAATGTAAAAAACTTGCCCCCCAAATTTTATGGTCCTTATACTATTCTCAATCGCGTGGGACCAGTGGCATATCAATTAGACTTGCCCAGTCACTCCAAGCTACATCTTGTTTTTCATGTCTCATGCCTGAAGAAAATGATTGGCACCAAGTGTCACACCTAAACCACTCTAGCAGAGTTAGATGAAGAAGGTTCCATTTGGTTACAGCCACAAGTCATATTAGACCAGCATGAGTATTGTCTCCGCTAGCGCACCATCAAGGAAGTGTTAGTTCGATGGAAGGATACTCCACTAGAATATGCCACCTGGGAGCCGACTATTATTCTGCAATAATTTCCTCATGTTAAGCCTCGAGGACAAGGCTCTTTTTCAAGAGGGAAAGCATGTTAGGGACCTAACCTCACTAACTCCTCACATATATAGAATAATATATTTTCCATGTAATAAAGGCCGACATTAGTTAATAAGGCCTATTTAATAAATATGAACAAGTTAATGTAAGAAGACCTAATAGAAGCTTCCGCTTCTAGAAAGATCTTCCTCTAGAATTTTCTTTAGAAGATATAATTATTATAAATAATAGTAGGAGGCATGAGAAATATTTGTCTTGAGAATCATTATAATAGAGCTTTGCTCTGCTGGAGGTTGCCCCCTCGAAGAGGCAAGTGAACATTACTTTCTTTGAATAAAGGTATTATTTATGGTATTGCTCTTCTCAATATATTGTTGTTCCATTGGTATTTGTTGAATATCCATGTTTCTGCATATTATATTACATCTGGTACCTTACAAACATATAAACCATAAACCCTAGGACCTATGAAACTTTACCTCCATAATTCCTAACCCTAAACCTTGACTATTGTCAATTTTATAACTCACATATACATCTATTACCCAGAACTCATAACTTTATCACCCTTGAACCCTATCCCTTATTATATGTAATTCCTAATCTCCAACTCCTAACACATATAACCCCTCACCACTAACCTCGACCCCCCCAACCCATAAACCTTAATGTCTAACCCTTGTCACCTCTAATTGTTTCAACATTTAACACCTACATGCCCTAACTTATTAATGTCCCTAATGTTAACACTCTGTAAATTTGTTCGGCTGATAAACAAAGGACATAGGTAATTGTTTCAACCAACTTTAGAGCTGGGTACTAGCCTGCTCAACTGATCTGAAAATAGAAGGTTGACTTGTTATGCTATGCAAGCACCCTCTACCTCAATAAAATAAACCTTAACAGGACCTTGCTTCATGTGTTAAAATATGCAAGATGGTTTATGTGTTAAGTTTAGGCTTCTTCTTGTCAATGTATATGTGTGAGGAAATGATCTTTTAAAAGATTAAATATGTGCTATAAACCAATACACAACAACATAAATTGCAGCAAATAACACATCAAACTCACAGCAATACCAAGATGATAAAGGAGTTCACCCCTCTCTGGGCTACATCTCCTTGAGCCTCCTTCAATGGACTAGGCTCTCTGGGATTAGTTTGTCAAAAGTTCTTTTACGAGCTGCTGCTCAACTCCAATGGATTTACAGACTGTACCATTGGGTTCAGAATACATAAAAACCCCAAAATTGACTATTAGAACTTTGAAAATGAATCTTGTCTCATCCAACAATGACCTCTTCTACATGTGACCTCCAAGCTTCCCTGAGCTTCAATGAGGAAAAAACACCTGTAAAAGTCCTCCAATGGATCTGAAACCTATCCCAATGTGTTCATAGCACAATAATTAGTCAAAAATGACTATTCAGTCACAAAAAATAGATATGTGCTCATCTGAGCAATGCCTCAAACAATGAGGGCTTCATGCTTCCTGGAGCTTCCTCAAACTTCAATCGTTAAAAACCTGCAATATAAGTCTTCAAATGCCTGTGAAAACACTGTCAATGGACTCAGAACGTCCAAAAACCCCTAGCTGGGCTTTTACAACACCTGATTTGGTCAAAAACTGAAGAAGTTATGCTTTCTGCCATTTTTCTCCTTCAATGCTTGTTGTCTCATGTTCGCCATTTTTCTCCTTCAATGCTTGTTGTCTCCTATTCGCCATTTTTCACCTGTGGGTGAATGAACCTAGCTTCTGGCGTTTCTCCGTGCCTAAACTCAGCACATGCACGCGTTCCACAAATCACGCTAATTTGTCGCACCGTTAGCGAACTAAGCCCCCCAAGGTCGGAGGTGTTGGGCGCATGGGAGCCATGTGGCCACATCCCAGCGCGAAAATAGGCACCCGTTTGCAAGTTTAACCCAAATGTTGACATGTGTCGGGCGCACATGTTGACTGTTTGAAAACCCAATGTAAAAATCCACGCGCATGTAAATACAATGGTCATATCAATAAAATAATACGACCGCGGGCCATATTCAAAATACCCCCGCGCCATTAACAATGGTATTGGTCACATTTAACATATAACACTTTGGGTTTAAACCATATTAAAAAAAACCCGCGCGAATATGTAATCCAGTCACATGGATCATTGCACAGAACCGCAGGCTGGATATGTTAACAATCCCCACGCACGCCAAAGGATATGAGGGCATGGACACATGTAAATTGCGTGTGACCGGGGGCTGACTGTCCACGTGGCACCCTTCCATTAGCCCAAGAAGATGCCATGTGTCGCAATGTGACTTGCCAACTGCCAACCAATAAAAATGTGCCACGTCACCTGCCACATCAGCAGGCACCAATTCAGCTACCACGTCATCGTACCATTTTGCCACGTCACTGCCACGTTTGAGTCGTACGGACTGTACGGACAGGTACAGTCAGCATCATTATTTATTTTATTTTTTTTCCTGTTTGGCTCGGCGAACAGATCGCGATAACTTCTCCATACGGACTCCGTTTGTGAAAGTAAATATACCGCCGCAATCAGGAGAACGAGATGGATGCAATGGCACCGTTTTTGTCGCATTCCGAGCACTTTGAAAATTGAGCAAATTTTTGACCCCTAGTCCAGATTCTGATCATGAACTCAGAGAGGGTTCTCTCGTGTCACTTGATATTTCTTTGGCAATCAATGGCTAGTTTTGGTTTTGTTTTGGGGGTTTTTATAAATTTGTTGGCAAGGAAGGGGAGGGACACTTAGGGCTATGGAGTCGAAATTATGAAAGTGAATGAAAACAATGACTAGCAAGTAGAACTCTCTAGAGGATAAAGGCTAAATGAAACGATGAATCTGGGTTATAAATTGTATTTATGCAGAGTTTAAGAAGAAGGAGAAAACAAGTAACTGCGTGAAAGCATTACTGAAATGAATTTTGAATTAGTTAGGAGGAAATTACATAGTTTAAATCGCTTAAGCCGAGAGCATCATAAGATGAATTCCAAGATTTTAACTATCCAATTTAAATAGAAGAAAATGCAAATGGAATTAAAGAACACGGGAAATACATACAATGAGAGGAGACAAAACTCATATCACCACCATTAAAATCTTTTCATAGAGACTTCAAAAGCTTCTACATATGTATTCAATTCAGCTCCAGAAATTTACAATTGAGTTCATAAAACAACTAAAAGGTGCCTTTGCACTTCTGCCAACATTAATACATTTGAAACTTCTATCATTTATACAATTTTGAGTTCCTTTCAATTAGAAACTGATTACCATAGTTGAACTGAAACGTTTCAACTTCTAAAACTAACTATAATAATTTCAACTGACAGTCTCGGTATGTGAACCGATTTACAATGATTAATAAAAAACATTCCATAAACTAACGACCGATTTCTCTGAATGTTCAACTTCTGTCTTCGCCATCTGTCCTGCTTCGGTCCTTTGTCGAACTTGCCAATTTGGTGACACTTGGAGGCTATTTGTTGGTTCCTGGAAAACTACATTTTGTCTTGCCCAACTGCACTATCTCTTTCCACTGCAATTCATAAGGGATCTCGTAGTCCATCATTTCCTTGATTAGGATCTTCGGGTCATTGCAAGAGGCATAATTCATGGCTGGCAGCCAAATCTTCATTGTCTTAAGCTGATTCAAGATCTCAGAATCCGTGGTCAAACATTCTAGCAAGGTGGCTCCTTTAAAGTTTTTCTCCATGCTTTCAAACTTAGAGTGATCCATTCTACATTGGGTGAGGTGAGAGTTGTACTCTTCCTGATCATATAATTTCCCTTTGCCATCCCAAAATGGTGGGAGGCCTTTGATGAACAACTCTTCAAACAATTCCTTGAATTCCTGTATACTCTGCTCCATTTGTATGGCTTTGGTTTGAACCGACTTAAGAAAGTTATGCTTGGCAATGACCCTTCTGGCCCAAATGATCAATGTAGTTCTATCTTTGACCCCAATGGTCTGAAGTTCTACAGTAGGGATGGAATTCAACAAGTTTATATCATTTTGGGCCCGTTCTGATGGTTTCTTAGCCAAAGTCTCATTATCAATCGTGCATCTGCTTCTGGTTGTGATGGCCATGCTATCTTTATCATTGATGTGTTTAGCTCCCTGCAACAATCCTTTGCCTTTCAACCTTGTCTTTAGCTTGTTTACTCTTTCCTTCAAAGCTTGATTCTCCTTCTGAAACTGGGCCATCTTCTTATCCTTTATCTTCATTTCTTGTTGCAACTTTTCTATATTTCCCTTAAGGCTTTTGATTTCTCTTGCCTTAGGGCTAATTTGTGACATAGCCTCGACAAGTCCTTCAGTGCTTGGCCCAGTTTTTGTAGTACAAGGTACAACTACAACCATATTTGATACTTTTGTCTGTCCTTGTGACCAATTTACCTTTTCTTTCTCTAGCTGTAATACTTTGGCTTTGTAATTCAATGGCCCTGTGGCATATATTTTTAGTTTTTTCTTCAAGCTTTGAATTAGCTTGTCTTTCTCTTCTAAGGAGGATTTTACTCCCTGACGGCCTTCAGATTCTAATCTCTTGACTTGAGTCTGCCAAGCTCTGTTGGATGCTTTCTCTTGTCTCAAGTGCATGAGTGATTAGCCTTGAATTCTTCAAGCTCAAACCCAGGTAATATGAATACAACATGTCACTGGTGTTTTTGTGGAATTTCACCTTGTCTGGGGCACTGATGTTGTCATAATGCAACTTAACCTCAGACACTTTATCCTCATCTGCAACTGCTATGTTGAGTGTCCTTTTATCTACATCTCTAACTGTGAATAGAGAAGACTTGAGCTGAGACATCTTTTCTACCTCAGGGATCATCTCTTTTATTTCACTCATGACTAAGTTTCCTTTCTCAGCGTATTGCTTGGCCAAATCTTCTTTAGATTGATAGATTTCTCTATATACATTATATACACTTCCATTTCGATAACACTTCCTCTATATACACTTCCTCTTCGATAACACCATTCATAAAAGTTGTCTTCACATCCATCTGGTGCAGCTTCCATTTCATCTTGGCAGCAAGAGCTATAATGGTTCTAATCTAAGTGTATCTGGCCAGAGGAGCGAATGTCTCTTCATAGTCAGTACCTTCCTTCTGGGAAAAGCCACAAGCGACAAATCTTGCTTTATATTTCTCAATACTTCCATCAGCAGCATGTTTTATTTTGAAGAGCCATTTTGATGATACCACATCCTTACTTTTTGGTCTGGGAACTATTTCCCATACATCATTCTTTATTATGGATTGGTATTCCTCTGTCATGGCATCTTCCCATTCTTTCTTCTGGATGGCTTCTTCAAAACATGTGGGTTCTTCATCAAGTAAATTGGACATCAAAGCCATGTAACTGGAGAAGGGCTTTGGTCTTTTCACCTATCTTGTGGTTCTTTCTGGAATACCATACTTCTCTCCATCTTGAATAAGTTCTCTTGCCCAAGCAAGCTTTCTTTTATGGGAGAAGGTCATTTGAGGAGATTCTTGAACTTTTGTTATATCATGATCTTCAGGAGTCTCCTCATCAGGGGAAG